>CAHIKZ030005074.1:452500-482500 GCA_903632075.3 Acanthosepion pharaonis
TGCAAGATAATGCCGACTATCTTGTGGACTAGTTGAAAAGTGGTGAAATTCGAGCTGCTACTTACGGGCGAAACCATCACTGCAGATCTGTACGCGCAGCAATTGGAACTTGTGCATCACGCCCTGAAGCAAGAGCTAGCATTGGTGTGTACAAGGGTGTACTGTTCGTCCGTGACAATGCCTCAGCTCATGTGGTAAGAATGGCCAGCGATACCATACGGCGACTTGTCTGGGTGAGGCTGTGTCATCAAGTTTAATCACTGGACCATGCCCCTGGATTACCACCTTCATGAGAAATTCCTTGGAAATAAGGCAGACTTGCAGCATTCATTGAGTCCAAGATCACTGAATTTTACCGCAAGGACAATCCAAAGCTGGAGGTACGTTGACAAAATTTTCTGGGTGACGACGAGGATTACATTGATGACTAACTGTGTCAGATTTTTTTGTATGCCTTTTATTTTCTCTAATAAATAAAATTGGCATGGATTTTTTTTTTGTTTTGTTAAAATGTATGTTGGTTTAATCGCTGTTGCTTTTTTAAATATCCCACATTCCAATAGCAGTAGATTTTAAAAAAATTATATGCTTGCTGTTTGGGATTACTTTTTCTTCGAGATTTCTTAGTAAAAAGAAAAAAAAATATTCCATCGGTCAAACCCTTCTTTTTTTATTAAGATACATCCCAGAAAATATTGTCCCATGAGGCATGCATAAAATAACAACTGTACTACTGATGCAATGTAGGATATTTAAAGCAACTCCAATGAAATAGAAAAAAGCCCCGAATATAGTCTACTTAACTATACGTTTCCTCTCTTCTAAACACACACACACACACGCGCGCACACACACACACACTATATATATATATATATATATATATATATATATATATATATATATATATATATATATATATATATATACGTATGTAGTGAGAACCACTACGTGGCAAAAATCAAACATTAAAAAATACTTCCAGGATCAGAAGCAATAAGAATATTTTCGGGGTCCATTTAATATATTTTTGCCTAGAATGGCGTCTCAGATATGGAGACCCCACTGAGAGCGGCATTGGCTTTAATGCCAAAAATGTCTGTTCGATAAACAGTCACCCCAGCTAGATATCTTCTTATCGATATTTATTTAATTTTATTTGACAAATATATAAATACCCTTCGTCTGTACAGCACTAATGGATTATTACACTAGTTCCCTAAAGATTAACTGTATCGGAAAATTTCAGGCCATTTAATTCAGTGATTAGTACAAACAAAGGAAATACGTGTGTATTTTTTCCTCTCTGAATATGTCAGTCTGACAAAAGTCTTTGTTTCCTCTCTTGGTGTTCAAGTATCACGTATTGGGTAGGAATGGCTTTGCGACCTTTACGAGAATGTACGAGTGCCCTATTGGATGGATAGATCGATCGGTCGGTCGGTCACGAATCCCGTGACATATCAGTCGCAGTAGAAATGGTGTTTCTTCGGCAGGATAGTCTGACAGAGTCCACACTCTCCAGGCCGGTTCGGAATTCAGAGTTACATTTTCCTAGACCGGTTGCCACCCAAGGCTATAGAACTCAGTCTATCCTGCTATTTACCCAGAGCTGGTGGTGAGGAAAATAAGATTTGTACCTTTCCCAAGGGCAATGTAATGGATCCAGCTGAATTTGATTTCTCAATCCCAGCCGCTATCCACTACACCACCGTACATTCTAATGGACAGTAATTCAAAAAGTGAAATGGGAATAGGATTTTAAATTCCTTACCTTCATTTTCGCAAAAATGGCAAAGCTATGAATCCATCTTTTTTCCTCCAAACTATGGATTAAATAATAAGATTTGTGTCTGGTAAAAAAATCATTGTCATCTTCAAAAAAATTGAAAAACACATAAAAACAAAAGAAATATTCTTACAATCGAAAATATGCGTTTCTTTTAAGTATTAAAACAAATCAATCGACCTTTATATTGTATGAAAAATTAGAGCAAAGTTTCTCTATAACATTTTGTGTGTGAGCGAATAAAGATGCTATCCAAAAAAATGGTTCTTCGGACTTTGACCGAAGATTCATATTAAGCACAGTTTTAAATACGTGAACACGAGAATTTAAAGACAAATTTAAAGTCGGTTTAAAATGAACAACCTCTAATAAACTGAGAGACAATCTGGGAAACGCTTACGAACTCAATCTTGAGAACTGAACAATCACTCACCAAACCATATTTCAGTTATCTCAAATTAGTGGCATCAATTTATAAAGTCTGCGAGAAGGTGTTTACGGAGAAGGTAATCATGCATTAATTTGATGCAAATTCTGTCACTCGGCTCTTAACACCAGATTATATTTCTGAGTTTCTTAAATGGAAAGGAAATCCTGAAGGAGTCCGTTTCGTGGCAGCCAATGGCATTCAAGCAAAAAAATGACGATAATAAAAGCTTTTCGGGAATGGAAATGATATCGTCATCGTCTAGGGACCGCAGTATTTTTCCTTCAGCGAGATATCGTGATACTATTTGTTTTTACCGCGGTAAGACATGGGAAAGTTTTCTTATGTATAGAAGGCGCGATATACTGAAAGACTTTGGAACAAGAAGTGTTACTACCTCAAACTCGTTGTTGGGAAATAATTACATATAGACGACATCTGTAATTGGTGTGTTGACGGTTTGAACAATGGAAAATGACCTAGACTTAGTGGGCAATGACAATTAAAATGTGTTCTACGCAGCTGAAAATGCAATCTGTAAAGCGAGAACTTCATTTTCATAAACAACGAATTTGCAGTTGATTTATCCTTGACGAAAGTTGAGTTGAAATACTAGGAGAGGGTGGATAAGCCACCCACGCTCACTGAGATTTAATGAGAGGTGATAATATGAGAGAAAGTGGAAGCGAATTCCCCAGAATTATAACGTAAGCTGACAACAAAGGGGATTTAATGAAATCGTCCTATGCGCCCTGCGTCGAGCCAGTTTGAGCCAATGCAAATAAATACGAATGCGCGTAGTAAATTCGGTAGGCCAGAGACGAGACGGAGACGGAGAGTTAGTCCCAGCTACCGGTCATGATACACCGCACGTGATTGCCTGCCGAAGAGAATCCCTCGACTTCAGCCTTGTGCCGAACTTTACCAAAGCAGCAACCCAAACTTTATCAAGTCAACAATGATATCACTCGTGATTTAGACTCGGGTTGTGATGATAATTAATTGCATGCGAACTCTGATATAACCAATTATTTTACGAAGGACTAATATAAAACAGTATTTTTTCTTCAATTTATAGAAGTGTTATGTACTTCTTCACCCTGCTTGGACCAGCCCAGCACGAAGATACCGGTGTTTCGATCTTGGTATCTTTTTGAGAAACTTAAATCACAACTAGGAATAGGGCAAGTCTGAGATCGAATCGTTCTTCATCGATCTGCCGTGGTGTTGGAAGTCTTGGACAACCGGGGGGGGGGTGTACAATTACAATATTATTTCGAAGGAGAGCTTGACTAAATTTAATAAAGAATGACGAAAATAATTCAGAAATATATGTGATCTATTCTCTTCAGAATGTTTTTACTGCACCGTTAATGGGATTATTTGGCGTTTATACTTTTTACTTTCTTTACTTTGGATTCTGACAGAATTGCATTAACGTTCACAAACATTTCCATCTTGACCTTTTCAATTCATGGGTCAATCGTTATCTATCTTTCTTATCATAATATCGACCTCCTACCACCTCTTTCATTCATAACCGACACCTCATTCATCATTTATCATTTCGACTCGCACCTACTATCATGAGTGACTATCGGGTCTTGTCTTGGGTGCAATGTAATATAAATCGTTAATCATTTCTTTGTCAGATCCTTAACAAAGCTGTTAACACGATTGTTATCATTCTTCTATCAATTTGCAAAATTATTTCCTTATTATCTGTTTCGTTTTGCAAAGCATAAAGATCAATATGGAGTATTTAAAAGTAAGGATAAAAACAAAAGAATCGGACAGAATTCGAATAAAACTTGGGGCATCTGAAACTCATAGGACACATCGAAAACTAGGAACAGAGGAAAATAGCGATAAATATAACAAAGAGATACGGCATGAAGGGACATAAATATGTGCCTGATCGACGTTACAACATTAAACCCAGTTTGGTTATTTAATATCGTAATCTGCTTTTATTATACTTGAATATTTAGATACATGTTTTTCAGGTATATACTTGAGCCTGTAGGCAAAAAATGATAATGTTTTTCCTTGAGTCTATAGACAAAAAAATGGTGGTGCTAACTACTCGATGGGTAGTTAGGCCGGATTTATAAATGCGTCAATATATAAATATTGATTGGGTTTATACTTAGGTCCATAGGTAATTATTGGACGTGAGACTGTAGATTAAAATTGGTTATTTTTATATTTGAGATAATTGGTAAAAATGGTCGTGTTAATACTTACAAAAATTTCCTCTCCTTTGTTACTCTTATTAATGTTGTTTTTCTTTTGTTATCTTTTTCTCTGTTATTCTAGCAAGGATTACAATTCCTTAATATTCATATCCGGGATAAATTATTCGATAAATATGTCTTTATGATGGCATATGTATAAATAGTTGGGATAAGAATAATCCGAACGAAATTGGCTAGCCTGAATATCTTGAAAAATCAGACGTCAGAAATGTAAAATTGAAACGATTCTCCATCGTCAATGTTTTCTTTCGTTGTGTAATTATACCGATGTTTGTTTATATTTTCGTTCGCTCTAAATACATATAGATGATTGTATCAGGAATAATAAAAAAATAATCTGAAAGTCCTTTTTAAGAAGAAAAGCGTTATATAGTTCGTTTGAAAATATGCTGCTTTAATTACAAGCGAAATCTATTTAAAAGGTGAAAATATATAACAGACGCTTCAATCACCAGATCATCTATAGAAAACTTACGTTCAGGTTCTTATAACAATCCAAATTTATTGCCATATCTTTAATTTTCACAGTGTGATATACTTAATAGAAATTAAGTTAAAACAAGAAGGAAGCATAGATAAAATGATGGAAATTGTCTAGATTAGATACCCGGACACATTTCAATAATAGATAAATAATTTCAAAAGCTTCTAACATTTTCAACGTTTTCTGTCTGTGCATAATTATAAGAACCTTAGAGTTCTCATATTACCCTTCCGTTTTCTACTCAAAGCGGAAATGACACTAGTACACAGGGGGTTACTGGGAGTGAAAGGGAAAGAAAAAAATTGAGTATTGATGAGACGACAAATGATGAGCGGTATTCAAGAAGACAGAAGATACTGACGTTGTATCTAAATTTTGAAGGGTTGTAATTATTAGGGAAGCAAAAGAAACGGAAGGGTGTTCCACAGGGAGGAAGTGCTTGAAAAAACTGTTGGAGTAGAAGTGGTGGTAGCATTTAGCTCTTTTAACAGTTGGGACCGAGATGCCAATCTAGTAGCACACTTAACTTCATGCAGTCGGGGCACCAGTGGAAAAAGCAATTTCCATAAAAATATTTGTAGAAAAGGGAGAGGGAAGCTACAATACGAAGTTGAGAAAGTGACTTAAGTTGAGTTGCCAATTCAGGATCGATTATATTACAGATATTTATTTGGGGTTTGTCAAGAACCTCGGTATGAATAGGAAGAGCACCATATCAGATATGACAGTAGTGTTTAATGCACGGACAAATGGAAGGTATGTAAATATGCAAAATGGTCTCTAATGAGAAAACTATTCTGGCACGAAACAGTGATCTAATTTTCACTGCAATAGATGCAGCTATTGATTCGATATTATTCGCTCCATCAATAGGATATCAGTTTAGTCTGATAAAGTTCTAACGACCGAAACGCTTCATACAGATTTTTCTATTTTGTTTTTAGTTTAGCTAACGTTGTTTCACACACACACACACACACACACACACACACATATATATATATATATATATATATATATATATATATATATATATATATATATATATATAAGTATTTTAAATGTTATTCCATCGCTACAGAGGAATCGCCATGTTTCAAAAAACAGAAGCTAGTTCTGTTTCATCCTCAAGGAAATTTTGGTTCCAAAATTCGCTTGAGGATGAAACAGACGTAGGTGCTTCCATTTTAATTTAATTTCTAAAATTGAATTGGATGTTTTTAGCTTCTGTTTTTGAAACATGGCAATTCCTATGTAGCGTGGAATCAAATTTTAGAAAAAAGATAATTATAATATAGGATCTACCTGCGTATCAAGCACTGTTTTTTTAATATAAACAAATATATTAAAGAACTTCGTATTATTAACCTAACTGTTCTTTCCTATTTTTCAATATATCTGCACACACACACACACACACACACACACATATATATATATATATATATATATATATATATATATATATATATATATATATATAATATATTCACGCATTATATTTTTCCAGAAAAAAAAATTGTAATAGGAGGTTTTCTATATTACCGATTACCGATGCATAAAATAGATATTAGATAATCATAGGCGTGAAATTGTTAAATTTCGTCAGTGTGCTGTTTTAAAAGTATAACATTGTTGTCACTGGATGAATCTTTGGGTCTCCTCAAATCTGATCGTCTAAGACGTAAGCGCTGAACAGGAAAATGTCTGTCCTTTGCAAAGCGCTACTAACAACATTTGAAAGGGGAAAAAATGTATGATTGACTGATAAGAAGATATTACCGAAGGCAGCTGAAGACAAAAGCGATATCAATCTTTTATCTGCTTTTAAGGAATATCTTCCGCCGATAGTTGCTTAAATGGCCTCGTAGATCGTGGGATCCTTCAGGCGGTCAGCGTTGAATTTGGTTCGAATGACCTTAAGGTTATCAACCGTTTTCAACTTCACTCGAAAGTTCATGATCACGAGATCGTGGTCGCTTCTTATGTCGGCACCTGAGAATGTCCTCGTTTTTGCATTGTTGACACTCGATCGGAAACGGTTCAGGGGATGAATATAATCACACTCCTTATGATCAGCTCCATTTGTAGCATGCCAAGCCTAACATGAGGAGGCCTTATGTTCTCCAAAGGAGTTATTAATACGTTATTATAACTGGAAACATCTAGTAGTCGTCTGGCTCTATCATCCGTCAATTAAAGTTCTTTTAGACATATTTTCAGTGCAGTTTTCTAAAGACGTAATAGATTATTTATTTATTTATTAATCCAAAAGATTTTATCAATTTAAACGTTAATTTTAATTGATACTCGTATTTGTGTAGACGCACCCTTTATTTATTGAAGAGTATATTTATTTATTTTCTTCTACTGTAGAAATGTGCAAAGTGAACATCTTTTTCTGTCATTTTAATATTTTACAGTTACATGTGATATCCATTTTAGTAGTTTCTAATGTTGGAACTCCTCAATTGATGTGGCTTCTCTTATTGGTACTGTTTTTATTGAGACTATGTAGTGCGAATTCAGGATTTTCAAAGAAGAATGATTTTCGCTTAGACCTAGTTGCTTTAGTCAGTCGAAAGCATCGTTAACCATTGATTTTAGAAATTATTTTCATAAAGCTAACAGTTTAAATATTTCTGAACAAGTTCGACACCATGTATGACATCCATATGAAAACGTCGATCAGACGATTCTGTTTAATAACATGAGTCGAGTTTAATGTTTTAGATCTGTAGCAACTCCATATTCAATTTCCTTAACTCCTAAACTAAATTTGTTAAAAACTGATCTATACATCACTCTATTTTAAGTCTCTTTATTTTTATTTTTTAATTCTATGTCTTAAATTTGCTATGATAGATTAAGATTTACGTACCGTCTCTATGTTTGTTTATAATTTAATATTTTCTATTTTATTTTCATTGCCTAACCCAGGGTATTTTTTTCTCTGGGCCGCATTTTCAGAATGAAAACTTGCTCCCGATTCCCCAAATATTATGTGAGTGATACAAACCACGTTTTAAAAATTAAAGAAGATCCGAGAGAGATAAAGGGAGATAATCACGGATTCTAAACATTAACAATGATAACTCTCTTCTCAGACTTACGAACCCTAGTAATTATAATATCTGATATAATGCAAAATATCACAATGATTAAATCGGTCAATAATTATTTATACTGGGAGTGATGCATGCAATTAAAAGTAATCCATAATAATAGTTTACATCATATTATTACATGAATCATATTTATTTTTGTCTTAGGAATGTTTTCAAACTGTTTCTAAATCTTTGTTTTTCTTCAATAATTCCGCATCACCTGCTATCTTTTACCGCCGCAACTCTGTGGCACACTGCACCTTTTAGTAACTTTTGTCTAACCGTTAAAAAGTTAGTGAGTGTTTTGGCGTAAAGGTTGATTTTTTTCTGAAATTATACCATATGAATCATTATTATTTTGCCTTGTTGCACATAACAGCCGAGTGAACGGCTGGCACAATGCTATGTCAAGTTTTCTTCTGAGCATAAATCAAGATAGTGTTCACCTGCTTGACAAAATCGTTGATGATGTCTCCTCTGAAACAGATGTCAATGGAGCAAATTTGTTGGCACTTGGATCGCATGACTTATTCATAACATCATACACAGTACATATGTTACCAATTTCAGTGGAGTGTCGGTTGTTTTGGCAGATATTCAGCCAATTGTTTATGATGCAATGCCGAGCTGACCGTTGTATCTGGCGTTCTCGAACGCAGCGAGTGTTTTCGCCAAAGCCTCACTCTTGCGGTTTTGATAGAATCATTGGCCTGGCATCATTAATTCATGCTGGAGACCCGGTTGTGTTTCCCCACATTCGCTAGAGTCAGATTTTCTATGAAATATTTGTAGATGGTATTATGAATGTCATTTAATCCCTCTTTACTATTGCTTCTTGCGCAAAACATAAAGGCCACTTCTGTGGACATGGCAAAGCGTTCATACGTCAGTTATTGACGTCCTAGCTGTGTGGGACTTTTTTGCTTGAAGTGGGGTATCCGTTTCGGTTGAAGACGCAACTTAGTGTCAAACAGATCCAACTCAGTGTCACAGACAGCATTGTTTTAACTGTGAGTAAATAGAGCGACGTTTAGCGAGTCCCGTCGTGTGATAACAAAATCAAGCTTCTGACCGCGACAGGCACTTGAGCTTCGCAAGGTTTCTCTAAGTGCGAACGAATGTGTTGATTATGAAGAGGCCATTATAATAAGGGATCTGAAGTAGCTTCTGATAACTCTTGTTTAACTATCCAACACCAAAGGTTTCATGGTGCGATGAAACAGAGCCAGGATTTAAATTTGTCTCCCAATTGTGGTATCGAAGCAAGTATAGGTGTTTTGTAGCAAACATATATTTATAAATTCCCATCCGCTCTTCGGAGATTTCATCCTTGGACTTGGGATAGTGAATGGTAGTGTAGAAACATAGAGAAATAGAATGTGGGTACCATTTTTTGATGGCGGGTCAACAGAGAACAGTATAGAGATACTCATTGCGAGTCCAATTCCATATAATCGTTGCTCCTCTGCTTAAATTCTCTGCCAAAGCAGTTCTGTTCTTTGATAAAGCAATGTTAGATATGTATTGTTTTTTTCGTAAGGACGTCACATGTCAGAATATATTGGACTGATATAGCAAGCCGCAAGATGCGAGAATGGTGTTTATGTTTGCGTGTATGTGTGCGCAAGCGGCCGTGTGTGCGAGCGTGTGTGGGTGTGATTGTGTGCGCGATCGCGCGTTCGTGTGTGTGTGTGTGAGGTTATGAAGCAATGTTGAAAGAAAAATCAAATGTGTATATAAATACTTTCCCAGATCTATGGCTAAAAATGGCTTCGAGCGAATGAGGCATGTAGGTTTTAGCGAGGTCCATTTTCCTTCAAATCCTACAGATTGGCTCTACGGAATTAGAAACAAAGTAGTGTACCAAATCAGAGAAACTGCATCACTGATGACTTTCAACAGCTGAGGAAACTAAAACAGATGTTACATGTACACCATTCAAAAGTTTGAGGCCACCCCTGGTAATTTTGTTAAACTAACCCCAAATGAAGATGTTTGTGTATTTTAAATAAGTGAAAATTACTATACATAGTTTTAAAAACGTGAGACATGATATGTTATTAGAAATTTTATTATGACAAAAAAAAAAAAAAAATATGATTAAATTTTGCTCTCCTCAAAATATCCTCCTTTATCCTTGATTACTGCAGCGCAAATTTTTGGCACTCGTACAAATGTTTCTCAAAATATAAATTTTATAATTGATTTATTCTTTTTTTTTTCATGCCTCTAAGAGCTCTTCTTCATTTTTTTTCACGCTAATTTTGGGGGTGATTCAAACATTTGAACTGTAGTAAAACTCGAAGACAAAATAATGGTATCATCAAAGTGATGAGATTCCATTTTATTTAAAAAAGCTTAGGAAGCAAGCAAGCGTCAATATTGGAAAGAGATTTGATAAAATGATTGAAATTTTTTTAATAGAAAGATTTTATAAATTTCAACTGACAGTAGCGCTGTCGGTTCGGTCACTGAATGCCGAAAATTTGCATATACGGAAACTTCTTATGTTACCTTAACTAAGCGTAAACATTCATCAATATGTGAAAAGCATTATTATGAAAATTAAAAATAAAATATTAGAAATTTACAGCTTCAAAGTAGTCAATATGTACGAAATTCCTGCATGTACTAACTTATCAATTTAAAACTTATCAATTTAAAACTTATCAATTTAAAACTTTATAAATTTATAAATTTAATGATGTATATTTTTTTCATATCATTGTACAAGTAAATTGTAGTGTCCACTGTTATGGTGTTACTATTTGCCTTGTTTACTATTAATTTTATTAAGTATTTCTGTCAATGGTTTGACGAACGTTGCTCCCCGAAAATTGAGTTGTAGGTAAGTAACCCTTATGTAGCATCTCATTAACCTCATTAATATGTGAAATACTCTACTAAAAAAAACTTCTAAATTATTATTACTGTTATGAAACTTTACAGATTCAAAAGAGTCCAAAAATGCGTTTCACAAATATTTCTCCCCGAAAATTGAGTTGTCGGCAAGTAACCCAGAACTAGCACCTCCAGAAGTTTTTAGCGTGAAAACCCTCGTCCTCTTCAGAAACTGAAGATTCGAATCGCTGTAATATTTGAGGAACCTGATATCTAACTCAGCGAGCTTGTGTACCACTTTGCTCCTGTTCGGTTGTCATTAAGCAGTGATCATGTGAAAGCGTACGTTGAACATGACAAATAATACGGTTTGAACTTTGGCTTCTATTTGCCTAGACCCTTTAGATTTCCATCTTCAGGAGAAATTTAAGTTTAAGAGGAACTACAAAAGAACAGTCCAGAAAACTCGTAATTGTCAAGGATTTATAATGAGGATATAATACTGGGGAATTTGACACCCACAGGGCATGTCAAAGCAAGGAATAATGAGAAGTGGAGGAATATATACCACAAAGGGAAAGATACTCCATAAAGAAAAAAATATTATTGAGAGCAACAAAAGAATGAACTTTCACATACTAAAGAGATACGGCATGTTGAGATAGCAATGTGTGACTGATTGGCTGATCGATGTTAGGACATTAATCCCAGTTTGATTATTTAATGTTGTAATCTGTTTTTAATATACTTGAATATTTAGATAAACGATAGGTAAAAAGTGATAGTGTTCGTCCTATAGAAAAATGTTCGTAATTATACTTGACCCGATGAGTAGTTAAGCCCGGATTATATTTGCGTTAATATATAAATATCGATCGGGTATATAATTAAGTCCATAGACAAATACACGTCATGAGAGGAAAATTGGTCGTATCTATTTTTGAGCCAATCGGTAAGAATTGTCTGCGTTAATACTTTCCAGAATATTCTATCATTTGCAAATCTTAGTAAGGGTAGTATTGTTGCTATGTGTTTTACCAGTTATACTGCCAACTATTACAGTTACTGGATATTTATATCAGGGATAAATTATTTGATATACATATATATATATATATATATATATATATATATATATATATATATATTAGTGGACTCAATCAATCCTCACTGTTGCTGTATATGTGGCCTCCTTTGTAAATCACTAGCGGGTCTTAAGTGCCACTTAAGATTATCGCACAAAATTTCATAACTGAATCAACTGGTTAAGTTGTCAAATTCTCATACCTCGAAACCGATGGGAGAGTCCATTATATAAATACATACATATATATATATATATATATATATATATATATATATATATATATATATATATATATATATATATATATATATATATATATATTCATAGAATTGATTGATATATGTATATATATTCATAGAATTGATTCTCTCTATTTAGCTATATATATATATATATATATATATATATATATATATATATATATATAATAGAATTGATTCTCTCTATTTTATATATATATATATATATATATATATATATATATATTAATAGAATTGATTCTCTCTATTTAAGTATATATATATATATATATATATATATATATATATATATATATATTCATAGAATTGATTAAATTATAATATAATAATAAATAATTTAGAATAAAATCTGCTTTTTAACGGCAGCCATATAATCTCGACAGTTGACGTACATAGTAAAAACGAAAACTTTTTTTTTTTCATTTTTGGGTTACGTGCATTTAAAAACTTGTTTTTCGTGTTATAATGTTGAAGTACGGTAGGTGTCGACTAATCCATCTTTCAGCACTCAAAATACATCTCATTCGTAATTCTTAACATTACGTAGCTTGTTAATAGTACATTTGATATATTTTTATCCATAGCAAATGTATAAATAGAACATCCAAATGGTAGAGATACGTCTAAATTCAATCTGACTCAAAATTTGTATCACTGGGCAAGTTACCCATGATTCATATCATATATTATATATTAGTTTAAGTTCTTTTAAACATATATCAAACTTATATACGGAAAGCAATACTTAGACAACGCAAATCTCAGAACGTTAAAGCCTTATAGAGAAATCAGAATCAACCGTGATACACCCGTAGGAGTTATTATCAAAAGAATAGAGAAGGAGGCGGGGAATTTCTGTTGATTGCAGTAAAACGAGTTCTGTTTTAATTCCAAGAGGAAAAGATGAATAAACTTAAGAGTAACAAAAGCTATTTGTTGGTCTATCACCAAATAGACTAAGGATTCTTGCCCTTCAGTGTGCCAAAAAACTTCTGAATGAAAAACTTTAATCATAAGAATTATCAGCAAATAAATCTGTACGTGTGTCTTACCAGGTAAGTATGGCTCAAACAACAAGTTTGAAGCCAATCAGTTTAAGTGAATGTTTCACTAAATCTTATGAAGTTAGTTACAGCTATTTCAACATTCTTTCAGCTGATATATGGGAATGATTTGAAACCTCGAAATGGTGAGGCAATAACCAGAACGAAAACTGTTTCTGTTCACAGTGACAATTTAGTGCAATTACAAACTGCGCCATTACGAACTGTACTTATTAGAGGTTAGTAAATCACATAATCGCCCGTTCTGGGTATTGCGATAAACTACATCCGCGTCCTGGGTAAGACGATAAACTACGTCCTCGTCCTGGGTATGACGATAAACTACATCCGCGTCTTGGGTATGACGATAAACTACGTCCAACACTAAGGCTTATGATCAGGAGGCTTTGAGGAGCGTAGAACCACGTCTCAATTGCTGGTGTTCCCAGGTTCCCCCTGACATAGGGTGGTAGCACCTGTTAGGGCCCCAGCTATGGGCAAATAGTTAACCCTCAAACTAGGGTCAAAGCACTACGATAGAGTAAATATAGGTTTTAGTATCAGAAATAATTTTTTTTTAAATTATTACCAGCTATACATTTTTAGGAAAATATTTTACCAGCAATAAAAATATTGTCGGCATTAAATAACCCATTGAGTTTGATGTGCCGTAAAAAAGAAAATCGGTTTGAATTGAGATATCACAGCTGATTCAATATTCCTCTAGGTGTGATAAGAATGAAATTTAAAACATCAAAATGATTATCAACTGCAATTCATCTAAACACGGGGTATAATCGAAGCAAACCTACTTGATAACGTGTTGTATAAAATTACCTAGTCTAAATTATACACGATGCCAGTTTATACCTCTTTAAATATTAGTATCAGCAAGTGAGTTTTTAATAGAATCTTATGCTATGTGTCCAGATTAAACTTTCGATAAAGTACGCCATAAAGAACTATTGGAGCTGCTCAACAACCTTGATATATTTGGGAAGGATATTAAAATAATCGAGAATAGATACTGGCAGAAAACCGTCTGCATACGGATATAAAATGAGTTCAGCAGATATACAAACATAGAAATGGGTGTAAGACAATAATGTGTCTTCTCACCGGAGTTATTCAATCTATATAGGGAGGTGATTCTGAGAGAACTAGAAGTCCTATCACTAACATAAGATATAAATATGCCACAAGGATGATAGCAGGTACTGAAAGAAAACTACTAAAACGCCTAGAAAATGTCGTGAAGGGAAGCCAGTTGAAGCATTAACTGCAAGAAAAGAGAATGAATGGTTTTTAACAAAAGGTTCAGCCCAAAGTGCATATTGCAATTCGGAGGTACCAAAATCAAACAAGTGCGGAAATTTAAATATCTGGGGAGCGTTTTAACAGACGACGAAAGCGTGCCACTGAAAAATAACAATGTGTATATGAATAGACATAGAAGTTTTCCAAAAGCTAAGCTGAGAACTAAGAAATAGAAAACCTTGGCTCGAAACAAGGAAAAGAGTACTAAACTGTGATGTGATATCTGTCCTCCTGTATTGCAAAGAAGAGACTTGAAGAAATGCGGTTCTACAGAAGGTTGGTGAATATAACATGATCAGAACGTGTGAGCATACGAAGTTTTAGAGAAAATGGAAACTTATACTTAACATCTGGAAGAGACAATTAAGGTTTCTTTTGTGATCTCAACTAACACTCCTTGCCACTTTTGTAATACCAACGAATACTTGTTGTCACTTTCGCAATGCACGTTGTAGTAGAGACTTTGTAATCGCCGATACAACTATAGTAACGCCGTTGAACAATACTGGTGTCAGACGCCTTTGAATATCACTCGCACTAATAGTACTTGCTCGATAATACTAGCTCGAAAAGTACCTACCGAATAGTAGTTCGTATATGATCAGTATGCATAAATAGTATAGAATAAAGAATATCGATCTGTATAGTAATAGAGGATAGAATAGAAATGGTAATTGTTTAGACGTCACGCTACTTCCGTTTTATGCGTCTCCCTCATGGTTACTTGATCCACTTAATTCAATAATGGGATCGTCTGTGTTTGTTTTCTAGCGATCTATGTTCAAACTACAGTGTCAGCAGCTCTACTTTATTTCTATATAACAGTTTCTAGGACACATAATGAAGAATGAGGAGTTTCAAATCTGATTCTCACAGGTGAAATTGAAGGGAGACTGAGGAACACAACGTATAACATACTTAGTAATTGGATGACGAAACAAGGTTTAGGAGAAAGAATAAAAAGCCAAAATGTATTAAGAGTTGAAAGGAACAGGAAGACTTGGAGAGTCATGATCGCTTACGTTCTGAGTGGGGACGGCAGAAAAATAATGGTTGATATGAATTCGTTCAGCAGTTATCAGGTATTGCCTAACTAAAATCTATAGAATTCAAGTCAGAGCTACTAATGTGGAAACCAAAGAGCCGGATCATTTTTAAGGGATGCAGAATGAAGGCATAAAATCATTGTGTACGTGTGTCATTTCATGAGTCGTAATATCGAAGAGATTTATCTGACGATACAATGATATATATTATATTACAGGGAAAAAGATTGTTATATTTTGGCCTAGTTGGTGTATATTCTAATCTAGCTTATTTTATATTCGAGATTATAAACTGACCAAGTCTAAATTAATCCAGGCATAGAAATACCCGGGTTTATAAGCTTGGATGCTGATATATTTTCGGGCTTTTTTTTACATCGTAACATTATTCAAGTACAAACTATTTCCATAGTTATGAACCGCCTTTGTTTTGAGCATTCTAAATGATGAATACACGATCCTCATTTGTCGATGTTAATGTGATTTGGCTTAAAAACATAATAGAAATTTGATTATATCTAGTTTCAGAAATAAAGAATGCATTGAAATATTCAGATTTGTGTTGATAGAAAATACACAAATAATCGGATGCATCTTGGTGCCTGGCCAAAAGCCCGATATTAATTAAGATGTAATATTGCCTGATTCAAGTAGACACATGGCTGACCAGCACTTAGCAAACTGAATATTCACTGAATCATGTGAGGCGTTTGAAGATTCTAAGCAACAGGAATATGATACAAAGAAGGAAGTCTTGTGAATGAAAAGCTTTACGGAGGGGAAATAGAGATAAAATAGAAAATACAATCTGAGGAAAGAGATGAAGAATACGTGGATTTGAGGCAAATATGAGAGAAGGGGAAAAGACGAATAAGGACAGAAAGTAAGAGAAGAGGAAAGGTGAAGGCTTTATATAAAAACAGACAAAGAGAAAATATGAGATATGGTAGTCGAAACAAACAATAAAGGATATATGGATGCTAATGAAAGAAAAGAGTGTAAAATAAATGACGATTTCATATTAAATATATGCATATATATATGCTAATGTGTGTTTCTGCGTGAGTTATATTACGTGTGCGTTTGTGCTCGTGCGTGCGTTAATATATTGACGGAGAAACATTTCTATAAACGTATACGTCCTAAAACAAAGAAACACATGTAAGTACGCATTTATTGATATAACGATAATATTAAATTGAACATCGCGTCGGCTTTAAATTAAACTTCGAGTTTACATTGCGCCGGATTGCTTCAGGACGATGGTCATCATGTCTTTCCATAATCTCCTTTCGTTTGTATCTTTTAATAATTTTATCCTTTTGTTATTTCTCCTAATACCTGTTTTGCCATCCATTTGTAGAGTCATTATGTAGAATATGCTTTATTTTCCTCTATCCGTCTTGCTTTAATATATCCTGTGAGTGTCAAATTTTCCAATCCCTCTTTCCTAATTATGTGCCATAGAAATTTCAAATGAATATTTCTTTAATAAACCGTAGAAAACAAATCAATCAATGCAAGCAAATATCCTTGGGAAAAGTTTGTTTGTGTGTTTTACGGCATATCAACCTCGTTTGCTTATTTATATTTATTTAAGTATCCTTTCTTTTTCATTTTCTCCTCAAACATCGCCGTTGTTCAGTCAATCCTATTCTCATCTGTAGAACGACATCTTTTTATCACTTCAAGTTTCTTCCTCATCTGTGCAGACACAGTCCAGTATTAAGTGTCTTATAGGAAGACTGCTATTACATAAACGTTCAGTGCTCTGCTCTTTGTTTCTAACGAAAATTTCCTGTTTCTTAATGGTTTACTTAGCTTTTGGAAGGCATATTTCGCTATCCCAATGCTCTTTTGGATTTCAGTGTCGCTCTTTCCATCCTGTATTAAAACGCTTCTTAGATATTTAATCTGTTGTTCTTGCTTGATTTTGTTATCTCCAATTTGTAATTAGCATATTGAACCGTTCCATTTGCTGACAACTACGAATTCTATTTTCTTGCAATTGATCTTTAGTCCTTTTTTTTCTTGCTTTCCTTCACTACATTCTGTAGAAATTCTAATAGTTTTCTTTCAGTGGCAGCTATCGACACTTTGTCGTCCGCATATCTTAATTTGTTAAGATAATGTTGACAAATAATAATTTTTGTTAAGACTTACAATTCTCTCAGAATTACCTCACTCTACATATTGAATACGTTCGGTGAGAAGATGAGAAATAAATCGTTCTAAAATAGATCCAGACCATTTAACACATTGACTGCCAACTACGAAATATCTTGTGTTAGATAGTTTTTATTATAACGCCGACTACGAGTTATTGCATGCCAATAACGAGTTTATTCACTGCGATGCTTTTACTGTGAAAACAAGGTTAATAGTTCAGTTTAAGCTATAAATCAAATCATAAAATATATTTTATGGTTTCGATTGGTCATTATAAAGTTGGCAATTGAAATCAAATTTCGTAAATGACTATTTACACAATATACATGCTGATTATTGTCCTCATCTTTGTTGTGAGTATCACAACGTTTCTGTTATTGTTCCCTCCGGCCTTCATCTGCCGAAACGTTGTAATAAATAAAACAATGATCAGGACAATCGTCGTTGTATAAATAGTGTAAATAATTTAAATGTAATTGGTTTTGTGGCAGTTAACGCGTTAAAAAAAAAGAAAAAAAAGATTTATTTCCTATTGATTACCTCGTTTCAATATGGATATTCGCAAAACAGTATCTTTAACGATTACTGCATAAATAAGTTCCATATTTCCTCATTATTACCATTTATCTGCGGTGTCCAATCATGGATCTGCAGAAATTTATTTGCTTAAGCATATTTTGAAACTTAACCATATCTATTTTATTTCCCTTTTTGATATAGAGCTACACAATTGCATAGACATTTTGTAACGATATTTACAGGTTTTCGGTATAATATCTTAAAATAATTATATTGCATCACTATGAATTGAGCCATATTTTAAAGTAAATGTTACTAACGTTAGAATTGTACTCTATTCGTTCTCCCAGTACTTAGTTATATGTATATGTGTCTGTGTGTGTATGTATGTGTATATATATATATATATATATATATATATATATATATATATATATATATAATATGAACGTTGAAATCAATACTTATAGGCGACAGTCTGTTTCATGCTAGATGCAATCTTCAGGTCACGTGGCCTGACGATTGCATCTAGCATGAAACAGACTGTCACCTATAAATGTTGACTTCTATGTTCAGTTTTATATTTACACACGCTCTATCTTTGATATTGAGCACTTTATCCCATAAATATAGCACATTTTATCCTATACATATTGCACATCCTAAGACTATATTTCTTCATATATATATATATATATATATATATATATATATATATATATATATATATATGATATATCCTGAAAGGGATATATTTGTTCGAAGTAGCAAAGTGGTTGTTGACTACTGTAAGCGGGTAGGACAATATAGCAGGTAACAGTAATTGACTGGTCCTCGTGGTGGTGGTGGTAGGAAATAAGCGTAGCCAATAGGCGTAGTCCATGTTCTTCCACATCAGTCTGTATTTATGGTTGACACCAGCCAATCACATTACTGTGAGGGGAAACCCAGTAGTATGCATATTCATTACATCAATATATATATATATATATATATATATATATATATATATATATATATATATATATATATATATATATATATATATATATATATAAATATAGAAACCTAGGGTTGGGTAGCAAGTCGTGAATGCCAAACTTACTCTAGATGGTGTATTTAACTAAATATTAGTAACTTAGGCGTCAGGAGGAGCATCCGGCCATGTAAATCTTTGTCTCAAATCATAATGACATGTCTCAGTATCTTTTCCTGTTCAGCTGGTGATGTCCACCAAAGTAATATCTCCGATTGTGGCAGATATCGGGTGTGTGTTGAAGGATGATTTTTTCTTTTGAAGGACAGGGAAAAATTTGGGCTAGAATGAGCAGCCGCTAATGGTGTGTGTGTGTCGTGCATGTTTAATCCCAGTATTATCTCAAAAAAAATAAAAATAAAACAAATAAATAAATAAAATAAAAGATAACATAGCTAGGTGATTTTCTGTTTCCCGTTAAAACACTACTAAGATATTTAAGTTTCTGTGCTTCGGACAGAGGAATCGGAGAGTTGAATTCGAATTTCAAAGGAATTCATTCAATTACATGCTAAAAGCCTTGGGAAAGGTATAATTCCCCTTCTTCTCCCCACCCTCTAGCTATGCGTAAACAGAGGGCAGACAGGGTTCTATAGACTTGGATGATAAATGGTCTACCGCAGAAAGAAATGACAATCTACTGCCGGAAAAAAATGCCTCGTCAGTCATGTATTGAGAGATACTTGATCGTCTAAACGTGTATCACGCATGACACATAACTGACTTGGATGTGAAATCTTCAGTTCACATCTTCGGCTTTTCCTCGTGCTAACAAACGCATATTCTATCTTAATACAATTGATTCTAATTATTTTATTTCTAATTTTCTTCACACTTATCCCTTGGATTTATGTAGCCGTCTCTTTTTTTACAATCTGATGCCATGCAGTTGTGATAGCCATAAAAATATCAGTGTATTTACGGCCTATCATCCCAGACCAGTACAAAGCTATAAATTATTCCCTTAGTGGACTCAGGTTGTTATCTACAGGGAAAACTACTTACACTGTACAAATTTTATTTTGAATTTATATCAACATAGTAAAACATATTATAACATAAATAAAATGTAATTAAAACATTAAAATTTCTTTTATTTATATTCTAACGATAAAGATCGTGTACATCGGCTAAAATTTCTACACCGTACATATTTTATTTTGGCATGTTATCTACACTGTAAAACAGCATGGCATATATAACAGAAAAAAATTAATTAAACATATCTACATTGTAAAATATATTATAACATACATATAACATTAAGAAAATCTAATTCCAGTATTAAAAATTATGCTTTTATTTATATTCAGCGATTTTTCTCTGAAGTTGAAGTAGATCGCAATATAAAGTGTAGACCGTTTTCCGAAGTAGATTCATGACACGTAAATGACAGGCCAGATTAATGTTTTCTATCTTTCTGCCGCCAAGCTCACTATCACAAAATAATCGTAAAAGTTTGCCGTGGGATCCACTGCTATCAGCATTGCAGCATTTTGCGTGTTTTAACAGGTGATAGAGTCAAACATAAATACATACAGTTTAAGAAATATATAATATACAATCTGCGAATGATATTAGGTTGGTGCAAAAATAATGACGTAATAATGTCGTTTTTTGACGTATTTTAACGTCAAAAACGACATTATTACGTCATTATTTTTTGCACCAACCTAATAAATCGACGCCTAAATTACGCAAAAATGAAAATGACACTAACATCTTATTTTAACCGATATATTTATCACACCTACACAAATATATCTTGAAATACTAAAGAGTCAATTAGAAATCGCCATTGGTTTCAATCACAGACTACAGAAGACTTCAGAATCTCCTGCATCTCTTCTGGACTGTCTCCTTGTTAAAGGTGTTGAATGCTACCATAATCCTAACCTCCATTTCATCTTTGGTGTTACAAAGAGGTTTTTTTGATCTCTCGCTCAACTGCACCCCACACAATAACCAAGGGGGTTGCAGTTTGGGGAGTTAGGTGGTCAAATGTAAGGGGGAATTTTGTCGCAGAAATTGTCTGAAAGCTATGACTGGATTCTCCTCCTTTTATGGCATGGCGTAGAGTTCTGTTGCCAGACACATGTCTTTCAGCAGCCGCCCTCTTGGTCCAAGGCAACACTACCTTCTCAAAGCACTTAATGTAGGCTTCCGTAGGAAAATGAAAATGAATGAATGGATCATTAGTGACCTCTCCAATCATCTTCGTAATCTTATCCTCCAACTCTTTCTTAATCCTCTGTACTGTCCTGGGATTGACACCCAAACACTCTGAAATATTCGTATTGGAGTTCCCGGTGCGAATGCTAAGCAGTACTTCATGCCGTTTCCAAATATTTGACAGAGGGATTTGCGTCGTGGTGCTCTTTTTCTCACACACGGTTCCTAACTGACCTCATCTAACTGACCTTATCAGTCGATACAATAAAAAACACAAACAACGGGTATACACGAAATTAAAAATATAAAATGACAACAATTTACCCATTGCATTCTGTATACATATGTACATCAAATTCATAAATAAATCGTTAATGCTTTTATAAAAGTAATTACGCATAAAAATTAAAATGTAATATACACAAAATTAAAAGAATAAAAATGGTATGCTTCTCAATGACGTCCTTAGATTCTTTTTTTTTAACGTGTGAATTGCCAAATATTCTGGGAATAATCCTTGGGGAAGAATCTTGGAAAAAATTGTTGGAAAATATAGTAGAATGTGTCCTCGTTACTTTCTCAACGGTTTCGAATTGATAGATTCCCTTCCCATTGAATGGAAAAGCGTAGGTTATTATTTAATCTAGAACTGTATAGGGAGAATGATGATAATGAAAGTACTAAGAAAGAGGTAATAATTCTACTTGACCCATTAGGGATGTTAATATACCTGTGATAGAATAACATTTTAATGCAACGGTTTGACCACAATAGCAGTGATTTTATATACCGCATATCATATAAGAAAAGATAAACCAATATGCATATAACTGTCATTATTTGTCCAACACATAGAAAATATAACACATAGGAATACAACAAGAAGCGTGAATGAGTTAAAAAGTTATTGCCTGTTTTGTTTCAGGGTATTTTAAACTCGCACGTAACACAGAGAAATAAATCAGGCCGTAATTTCGATTTTATAAATGCTACCCTAATTCTAAAAAAATAGCATTCATTGTGCAAAAAATACTTACAGCGATTTCTGATAAATATTTTGCCATCTATAAAAACACGTCAAACATACTTTATTTTATCACTTTTTATAAAATCCATACCTAAAGAATACCTGCATAACATCAATTCTTTCGCTCAAATCAAATATGAACAGCACCAAATTATAGATGAAAATGGCTACGAGACTTCAAGTTCAGATAAAAAAGAATTTTATCATTAACTATAGTATGTTGGTATCGTGATCACGAACGGGGACCTATTTTTAATATTTCAATGAATTTGCCAACAGAACGGTATACATATGGGCATGAAAATGACTTCGTATCTAACCCGAGAATTGTATTCATAATGGCTATCTGTGATTAGTAGCCTTGAATCCTTCTCTCATTTGCACATGTATATACATGAATCTGATATTTCCAATTCAAATTGTACACTTTTGGCTATCTATTTTTATGACAAACGTACATGCTGTCTTCTAATACTTAACTGTTAGGCCTTTCCTCTTGATTTTAATTGTTTAAGATATTTTAATGCGTTGTTTCCGATTCTGCTATCAACAGAGAAATATGTGCAACTTCTACTTTTTATAACTAACGCCAGCGTTAATAATCCTTTTAAGAAACTGGTGTTCTACGTATCTGATTGTCCATTCCGTCATCTTGAGATGCTCGGCAATTTCCATTACCGAAATGGGGGGTGCATTATGGAAGATACGCTATACTTGCTGGATGAACTCGTCTGACTTACAGATTATGAGCATTTTGATTATTTGACGTATGGTACGTAACAAGTAAATTTCTACTTCTTTTTCCTTACATTTAACTTAGAAAACCTGGCCCGTTTCTTTAACGTAGTATTAACGTAGTATATATAACTGACGTCTAGAACCACGAAGTTGGCCTGCAGTTTCAGTTCCTGTGTCAAACTGAACGATACCAAGATCTCAATCCCGATGAAAAAAAGTCGCAAAAGTCATAATATTGGCCGCTTGCTACAATATATTACGTTAGGTCGTTTTCAGTTTATCTTAATCTATAAATGATTTTACACATAACCGCTGCACTTGTATAGAATTCTGTTGTAATGTGAAGTCAGGCAAGACACAAAACTTAACACGACAGAGTCAGTCGTGATAGTAGTATTCAATATTCAGCTAGACAAGTTACTGCAATCGTATTATTTTCTTTTTGTTTTAGATAATTACCCAGGAATACTTTGGGTACCTCGAGGTTGTGTAATGGTTAGCATACTTGTTTCGCTAAAACAACTATGACTGAATTGTGAGTACGATCCTAACTTTGTGCCACCTACTTCCGGTCTTGTGCCCCATCTAAGCTACGCTTGGAAAATCACTACCATGGAATACTTATCATGAATGGATCAGTACATTCACGATAGTAAGGAGGGTAACTGTCTCTTACCACATCTTCCTATAACATTCAGGATGTCATTAAATTATATGAATTGAAATTGAACTTTATATAAAATTAAAAACATGCCAACACAATCAATTTTATTAAGAAATATATTAAATGTAGCATTTTAAAATTTATTATTGTTTCTTTTTTTAAAATAATATGAGAATAAAAGTTTTTTTCTTTCTTTAATTTCTAACAGCCAATCGGTTTCTAAATTACTTTCTCAAGTCGATGAAATTGTTTTTGGTGTTTTTAAATGAAACTCTATCATTTCTCAATGTCAAAACCGAAGTGAAATGTTTGTAATCGTATATCGATGTGGAAGGAAATATGTCGTTTCAAGAGGCAGAGTCGACGCATCTGTCTCTTCATTCTTATTTCCACACAAACTGCATGAAATATTCATGAAAGACATGTCAGCCGAGATCTTACCTAATTCCTCCGCTGTTTGTGGAAAGCAGATGTTAAGAAAGCAGTTTGTACAAAATGAAGAGTATAATGATGAGAGCGTATGTGTAAGACAGAGAGAGAGAGAGAGAGAGATGCAGAAATTAGAGGAGAGACAGAATATTAAGGGAAGAAGGAATGTCTACAAAACGGACAAAGAAGAAAGAATTGTAGAGAGAGAGAGAGAGAGAGAGATGACTATGCTGAACGATTCCTATTGAAGAACTGCATTAGCTTAATGCCAAGTTAGTTCTATCGACAGTTGGCGCTTAAAGGCCAGCACAAATAGCACCAGCAATATTTCAAATGACTGACTCGTTACCATTTCTCTAACTTTATATGACACTTACAATCAGTTTCCATGACTTTCCTCTTCAGTGGCAGAGGCATAAAGAACTCTCATTGTAGTATCTAACGATACACCGACATGACAAGTTTCAGAGATATATATATATATATATATATATATATATATATATATATATATATATATATATATATATATATATATATATATATATTAGAATTAATAGGCCGATTAATATCCTTTTGATGAAATTGAAGCACAGAACAAAAGAGTTTATAGTCGC
The DNA here is from genome assembly GCA_903632075.3 of Acanthosepion pharaonis. Classification (NCBI taxonomy): domain Eukaryota; kingdom Metazoa; phylum Mollusca; class Cephalopoda; order Sepiida; family Sepiidae; genus Acanthosepion; species Acanthosepion pharaonis. Next base: position 477,531 of record CAHIKZ030005074.1, read on the forward strand.
AATATTTCCAGACACCCTTGCAACCATTTGCAACGAGATGTGGAATAAGCAATGAATACTGACAATATTTTTTATCATTTTTTGTACTAGATTTCATTAGGCGGCCATTTAAATTCACATTTTAAAGAAGCACACGTGGAGCATCTTTCGTTATTTTTATATATAAAGAGACGTGTAAAAGATTTCGGGAAAATTGATAAATATATTACTTTTCTTAAATATATTCCCAATCGAGATTTATTAGCAGTATGCTTTTCTCAATAAAATTTTGGATCACTGAGGGTTAAAAAACAAGTTACTACATCTTCGCTAATGCTGTATGCTGGATGACAAATTATCTTGAGCAGAGTAAAACTTAAAATGGCCATTCAATAATACTAGGACACATGTAAAAATATCATCTTTCATTTCTTTTCTTAACTTAAAATATTTGTTTTATTTTTTCTTTGCTAAAATGGCTGTTTATTATGATAGAAAATACAGAACAATGTATGAAGTTAGTAATTAGTATTGCTACCTTAGGCTTGAATGATAGCCTTATTTCGATGTGACATGTTTGATGTGGTTCGATGGAGTAAGATCATAACATTCCCATTGGAATTTTTTTCCCCAATTTTATTGGCAGTAATTTCTCGAAAATTCATCGTTTCCATTGGAGCACATATTTCTTCGGTTCCCACCACAATAGTTCAATTATATTGAGATCTTGAATTTGAGCTGGGCAGTGTTCCAACAGCTGATAATCTTCATCCACAAGAAACCTTTTTATTGCAAGTGAGGTTTGGCAAGAAACACCATCAAGGTGTGAAAAGATTATGCACCTTTGTAGACTGGCAGAAGATTAAACCGTAGTAAACTAATATAATTATCATTGTTTTGTTTTACATCAGTTTTAACCGATTTACGATCGCTTTTGATGCTAACCAGCATCATTACATCACCATCAAATTTTACCATCTTTATGGTGTATCATTCATTGCTTACTTCTACCACCGGTTTTCTGATATATTCATTTGCATTTGAATGTAACTCTTTTTGCCACTTCCCAGCATCACTAGTACTGGGTATAACGATAAAATATTTCCTCTGCAAGAATTCTGATTAGGAGATTCCTGCTGTTTTGAGGAGTGTGGAACCACCTCGTAATTACTGTTTTCCCCGCTCCACTTTCCCCGGGTGGTAGCACCGGTTAGAGGCCCACCTGTGCAAAAATAGTGACCCCCCCCACAAACAGAAACAATATATATGAAAGTATAAAAATACATTTTATAGTAAACATACCATCAATACATTTTATATAAAATATTGCCACCAATACTGACAGTGATAACATTGCCGAATGGAACACACCGGCAGTCCGACAGCGTACCACCAGTGGCAGATTGGTGGCTTGCTTGTAAGGAAATTGCCATCAATACATTGTTTAGGCAAAATGACCAGCAATATATATTAATTTGTAGCTTTAAGCATGCAAGTACGTTCAAATTATCATTAAATAACACATACAGATTGATATGTTGCTAAACACGGAGCAACCAACACGAAATAACATGAAGACATATAATATCCTACAATTTCTTAAGAAAAACTTTATTCTAAAAGAGAATTTCAAAATAAAACAACATAAAACAGACAAATCAATGCCTCTGGCAATTATGTTCACACACATTTGTACATGAACAAAAACTGAGTAACATCTACCATGTATTCAATTGTGAATCCTAATTTAATTTCTTTAAAGCTTCCAAAAAATTAAAAATAAATCAAATTATTTCAATCATCCAATGTTAAATGTTCATTTGACAATTTCACTCTTCTATCGCTATGTTTTTCTTTCTTTTTAATGATGACGATCTTTTTTGTTGCTCCGATACACCCGTTCAATCTGACATTTCGCAATGCTGTGTACGTTATCAAATGAATACTCATTGTAAGAACTACATTCCCTCTTCATTTGTCTCGGTGTAAATTTGGATTGAATTTCGAGACTCATAATCTTTTTTATACACTCTTGTCTAATTTTTGTGGTCTTCCGGTTTTCTTTGCATTTAGTAGTCTTCCAATCGTAGCAAACGTCATTTCGATTGTTTGAACAGTCTTTCCGGAAATTCACAGCCGTCTGGTTATCTGTAGTTATTTTCATTTTCCCATTCAAAGGCCCAGGATTAATCTTTTTTCCAGGAAAAAATTATCCATGATTTTTGTTTAGAAAAGACATCTATTTTCAACCACACGACAGTATATAAGCATGAAGGCAAATATATAATATATATATATATATATATATATATATATATATATTTCACAATGAGTATATAGAAGCTTATGTATACATATAATAAATCATTGTCCATTTTATAAATATATATATATATATATATATATATATATATATATATATATATATATATATATATATATATATATATACCGTCTTCCATATGTCTATGTGTAAGTGTTCTGGCGTACGTATGCGTATATAAATAATACACACACACACAGACAGACACAGACATATATATATATATATATATATATATATATATATATATATATATATATATATATATATATATATATATATATATATATATATATATATATATATATATGTATGGTAGATTTGGTTAAGTAATTTAGCGATATTATATCTATTGATTTTAGTTTTAATCCTTTCAAGTCCACGGCTGTAGACTATTGATTAAGAAACATTCCAAAATTCTTTCAAATATTTTTTTTATTTTCTCAAGTACTTTCAATCACATCTGAGACTAACTTCATAATCAATTTTCTACAGCCACCAGGAAAAGAATTCGTGAACTTGAAAGAATTAAAACTAAAATAAATAGACATAATTCGTCTAAATTACTTAACCAAACCTACTTGAATGAAAATATACTATGAAATACATACATATATATATATATATATATATATATATATATATATATATATATATATATATATGGCAACTCACATACGCATACCCACTAAAAATAACGTTTATGGATTGAAATTCATTTAGAGAGTTTATATATTTGTCTATGTTGAAATGAAATTTGGAGAAATTAATGATAATATAGCTGTTCACATCCAATGATTTATATAGGCATGGACATTCACACGTATATGGCTCATGTGCTCAATATACAATATATATATATATATATATATACATATATATATATATATATATATATATATATATATATATATATATATATATATATATATATATGTGTGTGTGTGTGTGTGTATGTGTGTATGTGATACATGATGATACATTATTTACATAAATATATGAGATTTATGGCAACGATTTGATAAATAATAATGATATTGGAATCTATATTTTTCAATGTCTCATTTATTATCTGTACACACACACAAAAAAACACACACACACATACACACAGACATATATATATATATATATATATATATATATATATATATATATATATATATATATATATATATATTCATTAAATACGACTGACAAGTATTGATGTTAACCTTTTTTATTTAATTGTTCTTGTGTTCTTTTATTTTTCCTTTTCTAGACATAACATATGTAAACATTATCCGAATGTTCAGTATGTTCGAACACTTTCGACTATTCTTTTAGCCATTATCAACTAGAGTTAGGGGAATGTTTTTATTATTTTAAAAATACGCTCATAATATTGTGACTGTGTTCATAATTGATGTTTTTATTATCATTGTTTATTTATTTTTTTTTTTTTACATATGGATGAGGCTATTGTCCCGGATGGTGTTTGATAAGATTCCTTATCTTTTTAAATTAGTCTTATAATAGCCTATATAGTCAGAGTGATTTAACGTCTGTCTTCCTGATAGCCATGTAGTATTCATGGCTTTGGTTTCATCCGGAATACAGTTCCTTTGTTATTGAATGCTGAATCATATTTGGCATTGTAAGAATATTATGCGAGGGAATATTGCTTTAAGAATATTTTTGAGATTACCAATTTTTCTCCCCGATATAAGTTATACAGTTTGTCCCATAGTTTGGGGAAGATGTAGATCCAAACCTTTTCCAAAGTGTATTTGCGCGTAAGTGAATTTTATTAATCCAACTGGAACTCGACCTAACTTCTCGTATTTCTCATAATAAGTTGCTATCCATTAAACACCAGCTCATCCACAGAATATCTCGATATATATGAGTTAACAGTTCGTAACTTTACCTATAATTCAAAAAATAGTATTATAGAATACATCTAAATATATTTATTTTCTTGAATGTGCAAATCACGTACGTATATAAATAAAAAAAATGTCTGTATATTTTAAGTTGAGGAAAAGACCATTAGAGACTGTCAACCATTTGTAAAAATCAAACCATTTCTGAACACTTGCCACAACTGGTTATCATCAACATTGATGATGTTTGTACTATGAAGGTGTTAAGCGTTAAAAGGAAAAAAGAAAAATAAACGGATTAACACAGTAATATTCTAATACAGCCAGAATGGACAAATAATACTTAAAGTCTGTCTGCAATTGATATGATATGCGTACATCCAGTTTGAAGTAGTTTCTATACATATTAACTCACTAATGATACTGCTCAGAAAGAATGGTAGCAAATGACTGTGCAAAATTCAGTTTACACATACCCTCTACATTTATCGAATATATATATATATATATATAACGTATCTTCAACGATTCACGATACCTAAGGAATAAAATGAATTTTTAAAAATGAAAACCTTTTCTTGAAAATTATATTTTATTTTTAATTTCAAGGTAATACATCAAATTTAAAATTACTAAAAAGCAAAATACATTGCTGCATTTAAAGAATTTTTTAAAATTGACTTTAATTAGTATTTTTGCTAAAAATATTTTAGCGCCATTTTGAGTCATACTTTATTCAAACGTAACTTTCTTTATTAAATACAAATTCAAAAGACAATGTATGCTTTTCTGAAAGATTATTT
>CAHIKZ030005074.1:487500-567500 GCA_903632075.3 Acanthosepion pharaonis
GTGTATCTCCCTTTATCCTGCTTGAATACTTCTTTTTCTTGGATCAAGTGTCTCTAAATTTGAATGTCTATATCGTTTTGAGTAATAACTACAGATAATCACGTGGGTATCACCGTTTTTTGGGTGGGGTCTTCCTCGCTAACATTGGTGCTCATATTCTTCCGTCTGTCTGTTTATCTATCTATCTATCTATCTATGTTTACGGCAACGTCACAGGGGAAGTTACCGTACGGAAATTTTATCTATATATATATATATATATATATATATATATATATATATATATATATATATATATTGAGTAATTTTAATTTATTTGTAACAAACAGTTATTTCTGATGAAAATTGAGGACAATTTGAAATATCAAATATATATATAAATAAATAAATACTTTCATAAAATAAAACATTATAATTTTTAATTTGAAACTTTTTCTCTCTCTCTCTCTCTCTCTCTCTCTATATATATATATATATATATATATATATATATATTAATTCATCGAATCTAGGAGAATTAACAAGGGAATTCAGAAAGCACAGTACGGCCGTTTCGTCCTATATGTGCGTTTCCACTACCGAGAATCGAACCCGTAAACTTGATGCCACTGCCCCAACAGGTCTCAGTGACGAAGAAGAAACTAACTAGACCTATTATAGCACAGATATTCACTAAATACCGGTTGTGATACTTATCCAAGTATACATAAACCAACGGATAGTGCCCCAAGTGAGACGTCTTCTTTTACGAAGTCGCTCCCTCCAAAGTATTAGAAGCTGAATCAAGCAAGGATATATAAGTGATAGAAATTTTGTGGGGACTCGAATAATCTTTCATAGTAATTCACCTAGTCTTGATGAATCCTCAACATAATGCAGAATGCACTGGGAAGTTTTTTCATTCTATTTAGGACGCCTCTGCAGTAGGACCGATACGATACAACACAAGTGTCATGCCACTGGATCAACTGTGGCAATGAAATAAACAAATAAATAAAAATAATAACGGGAATTTTTCACAACATTAAAAAATAGACGGATAATAAAAGTCGTCAAGCAAACAAAGTCAGAGTTCAGCCAAACAATAAGAATGCTCTCTCTATCAATATACAGCTCATAAAATAAGAATTATTTTAAAGAAATTACGTTGTTCAGTGTGCTTGATGGGTTTTGGCCCTTTTTTGAAAGTTATTTCTCATATGTGATAAACATAACCCCATTTCTTCATCAATGCCTTTAGTATTTGATCTAATTTTTTTCTCCCTCTACTCGTCAGTGTGTTTGCCCATAGTAACACATTTTGTCCCAATCATTCTAACCTATTTGATGGTTTAGTTAGAAATCCCAGTTCGAAAGAAAAATCAGAAAAAAAGGGAAAATTGAATGTCTTTGGCTAGAGGCGAAAGTGTCTCGTCAGTATTCTCATGATTTAGTGGCCGACTATTCTTGCTTGATAAATTTTCTGAACTTGGAATTGTTTTCGCCGTTTCTTTCTCCTGTTGTTCTTAATTTTTATTGAAAGCTTGCCTCCCAAGCCCACTATTTGGTGAGGGCGGTGGATTGGCCGTTGATCCCCCCCCCACTAGGTCGATGCTTGGACTTAAGGTAAGCTGTACATTCACTTGTTATCATGAGGAAGAAAGCGGTGCCATTATCTTGGGGCATTTATTATGACATAGCAATAAATCCGGATACCCTTATTTTCTCTAATTTCTTTTTAGAATAGACAATGCGACTTATACTAAGTTAAAACTTAATGTTGCGAAAGGGTAAATCCAAGTGTCAGCCAGGACTCTTTGCAAATTACCTCCCCCTCTCATCGTTCCCTCTGTTTTTGTTGTTGTATGTGTTATATGTAATAGGAGTAGGCAGGCTTTCCTACCGCCCGGTCAACACTCCTCCCCCTTCTCTTGGACATGAGTAGAGGCTTACGCCTTGTTTCTTGTTTAGAAAGGGGTTCCCGGTACTCTCTCTCTCACTGGCCTCTGTATCTCCAATTGCCTTGATTTATCCACTATCCTTCTCCTCATCCTTTCTTCTATCACTCCTATCTGATCCTGCTCCAAATTTTCTGTAACCTCTTGCGTCTTAGTGGCCAGCTTTTCTTTTCATTCTGCCATCAACTTTAACGTTAGTTAACTTAGACATGTAAGCTAGTCTCTAGCTTTTTAAAAATAAAGATTTTTTAAATGTCAAAGTATATATATTCAATAAGTCGTTGAAAAAACAGCATAGCGTGATGAAAAATACATAAAACTTAATAAATACAAATTTTTATCCTCCAAATATTTAAGTTATTATCAAGAGGAAAGAACTAAATATTTTAAATTATTTTAAAATATTCTTAAACCTAGCATGTTCGAAATTTTGGAAATATTTACATCAGCCATCACGTAATATTAGGTATTAGGTTTCTTAGCGCTTTTTTGTAAGTTTAAAGACACATTAATTTGGAAATTGTAGCAAAAATCAAACGATTTTCAGATTGTAATGTAACATTTAGAATGTATTATTTTGGAAATGTCTATATTTTGTACAGACATGGTAAATTACATCTAAATTCTGTTAATTCTTACTTAATTTTATGAAAACTCAAAAATTCATCTATATGCATTTTTATGATCATTTTAATTACATGTAGAAAAGTTCGAAGAAAATAAAATATCATTTTTTTTTGTAAATCGAGTAGCGTTTCTACCCAAAATTCAGCTCTGAATTGTACAATACAAAACACATATCTTCGTTAAAAAAAAAATACCTAAATACAATATTAAACTTTTGAAAGTATTTAATATTTTTAGAATTACTTTATAGTTAAATACGCTGGTTCATTAAAATTCGAAAGTATTGTCATTTCTCTCCTTCCATACAATAAATTGCCCAGACGTTAGTTGTCAATACATAGACGTAAACGTCAATTAACACTTAGAAAACTCCGTTTATTCCATAATTCTCGAAAAAAAAAAAAAAAACAGCCTAGCATTGTGAGAAAACATCCCAAACATTAAAAACAAAGTTTTATAGTGTAAATTTTATGTTATTAATAAGAGGAAAGACTAAAGTGTTTTTAAATTCTCTTTTTTTAATTTTTTATTCCTTTCTATTACGATTTTTTTAAGTCAGCGGCCGTGTAATATTTAGCATTAGCTTTATTAGCGCATTTTTTTTAATTGAAAACATATCAATTCTGAAATTCTTGCAAAAATCAAATAATTGTCGGGTTTTAATGAAACTTTCAGAATTAATTGAGAAACGTTTAATTTTTAGGAAGTTATGGTAGAAATATTTTTAGATCTGTTACATCCCCCTTATTTAATTTTATGAAAAATTGAAAACTTGAATATGCGCACATCTGAATATTTAATTAATTGCAGAAGACATGGAAGAATATAAATCATCAATTTTTTTGTAAATCGAGGAGCGTTTCGTCCCAAACATGAGCTCTGAATTGTAAAATACGAGGCCCAAAAAAGCTAAGACATTATTTAATTTAAAAAAACAAAAAAAAAAAAAAAACTTTTAATGGCTTTTACAAATAATAGACATTTTTAACTGTAGCTAAAATATTTTTTATAAAAAACTGAATATGTACAAAAGTTGTTTTCTTTTTCAATTTTAAAAAACAAAATGTGATAAATTTAACTATTTTAAAATTAAGTTTGAATATGTGTCTTTTCTGAAATACTCTTTTTAAAGGATCTATTTTTATAGGACTTAAATTTGAAAGCGTATTACAACCTGCGATGCGTTTCTAATTTTACAATATTTTTCTTAACATGCCTAAAAATGTATTAAAAACGTTTCCGGCAAAACTACGGAGGCACAATTCAGAAGTAATATACCGTTGTTTCTCATAATAGTGAGTATGCGACTTCATAAATTGTGTTGATTTCGTATCAAATTCTCTGACTGACTGACCATCACCGTCGCATTTTCAAAATTTTTAATTATCTTTTTTTTTTTTTACATATTTCACAAAATATTTTCTTTTCATTTTATAACTATATTCATTATTTTTCTTCAATATTTCTAATTACATTCTTATTACAGCATTTATTATTATTTTTTCTTTTTTAGATTGAATTTTAAGGACAGAAACAGTGCAGGATCTGGAGAGGTCTTCGCTAAAAAAAGTACCTAAGAAAATCAATAGAATGTTAGACTTTTGAAATTGTTTAATTTTTAAGAATTACCTTATAGTTAAATAAATTGGTTCACTTAAAATTCGAAAATACCGTCACGACTGCCCTTCCGTCCAATAAATAGCCCAGACGCTAGTTGTCGATACATTGACGTAAACTTCAATTCACACCTTCAAAACCCAGCAATACGTTTAGACATGCTTCTCTTACTTCCAACTAATTTTTCTGCTATAAATTTAAGTAATGTTTGTTTCCAATTACAATAAGTAACGTTTAAAATTTTCTAATTTTGCTAAAGTAATTTAAAATTAAAAAAAAAATATAAATCAATTTTACAAGATTGTTAAACGGAGAATTTCCCTTTTGTTTACAACGTAGTCAGAAATGTATGATATGATCGATTTTATGTATATTTTGCTGACTAAAAAAAAGACAAAAAAATTTTAACTAAAATTTAGGATAAAAAATTCATTAAAATAATCAAAAATACTTTGCTCTTTTCTCATAATAATAACATATGTATTTAGATGATAAAACATGCTCATCAAGTTCGGCACCTTTTCCTCATAAGTGTATGCTCTTTTTCAGCGAAGTATTGGGTATATCTACATAAATGTAACTTATAAATTACTCTTTTTATTAACTTGGGTCGCATTAGTGCTGCTGGACTATTCGGGTGAAATACACTGGTTGATATATTTCTGAAATAATTTAACGCCATGTATGACATTCATATCCACGTGTAGATCCGACGAGGATATTTATAAATACTTTTCATGTTAATATAAACATCCGAAACCTTTCGCATGTCAACTTCATCCTGATAATCTTCACGTCATTCGTAAGAAGAAATCGCATACGAAAATCATAAATACACACGTTGGTAGTTGCGGCTTCCGTGATCAAATTTCAAATCAATCTATTTTTTTTTTAAGCATTTCACCCCAAGCAAGGCGGGAAGCCACTAGGACGCAAGGGGTTACAGAAAATTTAGAGCAAGATCAGATAGGAGTGATAGAAGAAAGGATGAGGTTAATGGATAGATCAAGGCAACTGGATATGTCGATTGACATTACACTTGAATAGCTGGAGTTTATAGCTCACAGGGAAACAGGAGAAGGGAAGGGAGTTCCACAGGCGAGAGATGCGAGACATGAAGCTATTAGAGTAGAAGAGACGGCTATATTTAAGAGTTTCGACAGTGAAGGGGTGAGAGCGGAATGCCAGCCTCGTAGGGCGCTGGAACTCATGACGTCTGGGAACCAGTGAATACAGCTCCTCGGAGCAATTTTGAAAGTATTTGTAGAACAGACAGAGGGAGGCGACGGAGCGTCTGTGAGAAAGTGACTGTAGACGAGACGCCAGGGCCGGGCCAACCACATTGCATATCCGCCTCTGGAGCCTATCAGGAACCCCGAGGCAAACAGAAGGGGCACCAGACCATATATGGCAGCAATACTCCATGCAAGGGCGAATTGTGGATTTGTAGATATGGAGCTTCGACTTCAGGGAGAAAAAATTCCTAGCGCGGCTCAGGGAGCCAACTTTAAAATAATACATTTTCTATGAGGGGTTCTGCTAGAAAATGTATTATTTTAAATGTTTAATCCGTGTAAATACGTGTAATTTACACGGGTCCTGCAAATTACACAGACTTACGAATACATTTTAATGATGCCCTCTGTATTTTCACTTATGGTTATAAGAGTGCGTATCTCTTCAAAATACTGAAATGTCTTCAACATAATTCATAACGCTTATTTCAAACAACTTCCTTTATTTAAGATGTCCCGTCCAATTCATCTATGCATCGCAACTTCTTTTGTTCTCTCTACGACGACGTTCAACTTAATGCTCTTCAGTCTATGTCTTTCTCTCTTTCAATTTTCCTGCCAGTATCTGGGATAATAAGCGTGACACGGACCACACATACGTATTAATATCGAGAAAATTAGAAAATTACAGAAGTCACGTGACCTAAATGGGCCGAACGTTTCAGTTTATATTCTTTTCATGTTCCCCAGATATTTGACCTTATGACACAGCTGTCCATTTCAATTTGACTCATTTCAATTTTATGTATATATGTCGTTTGCGTTCATCCATATTTTAATTCAATGGTATATCTAAAAATATTTTCACTAAATATTTAAAACGGACTTTTACAATAATTGTATTTATTAATGACTAAGTTTCAAAACATTAAAATTATATGATTATTTTATATTTTAAGAAATAACACTTTTTTATTATCTTTTATCTTCAACTATTCAACTCAGGTTAAGAGTTGTCTGGACTGAGTGTGAGGAGAATGGAATATTCCAGTATCACAGATGAATATTGTGTGAGTATCTATGTTTGGGTGTATATGATAATGTTTGTGTGTGTGTGTGTGTGTGCTTTTAGACGCCTGTTTTTACATGTGCTCGCCTGAACATTAAATGCCACATGTTTTGTCCTGACTTGCCATCTTGGCTTCAGTAATATTTCAGTTATAATGGAGAATCTCTGTATCTTTTCTATAAACACTTCCATTGGATTTGTTCATATAAACTTTCCTCTCGTACCCAGATTTATGAATTTAAGCACAGTACTAGATTCTCGGCAAGATTTCAGTATTTTACTGTTGAAATGGCTAGATGTAACCGTAAATTCTATGCTAACAGATTCTGCAATCACACTCGTCGCTTCTGCAATTCTCTTCCAGCTTCTTGCGTTCCAGTCAAATTTGATCTTCGAAAATATAAATGCAATGTCATCTATTTATAAACGATAAACGTTCGTTTATTGTTCTCTTTCCTCAATAATAGTTTTTTTTGTCATATTCTCTCACACTCAATAACCCTTTGAGCTTTAGTGGATTTTTTTGTCTTGCTTGGGATGAAATGATATATAAAAAAAAATGCGTATGCACGTCAATCACAGCAGAAGAAAATACTCATATCTTATATATAAAGTTGAGTGTATATTTGTTTGTATGTGTGTGTGTGTCCAAGCAAAACCTCCGCTCTCACTGATACAATTTCAATGATTCATTGCTTATTCAAATGTCCTAGAAAATGTAAGCGAAGGAACGGTTTTTGTTGAGTTCAGATTCAGTGTTATATATATATATATATATATATATATATATATATATATATATATATATATATATATATATATCAACAAATGCTTAGAGGTACAAAATTTATATATAGTTTTAAAAACAAGGAATGTATTGATTTTAATTTTAAAAGTCTCTAAGGCCCTTTCAACCAACATCACATTAGGAGACAATCGTTGGATAATTAATCAACGAAAAGAATATTAACGACAATGAAGAGCAAAAAAGGGGGAAAACACACTAAAATAACAAACAAGTGTATATACTTGAAACGAGGGGAGGGGAAATAAGGTGTAAAAAAATTAGCGAGGGACAGTTAAAATAAAATATCCCCCAACAGATTAAGAGACTTTACAAATTCATCTGCCGGCAGAGAGATGGTTTCCTTAATCCTATGCAGACCGATTCCAAAATTTTCAAATGATTGTTGGAATCGGCTGTATGAATAATTTTAAACCACTCTTTTTTATACGACTTGGCGCAGGCTATATTCTCAACTAAGTGTTGAGCAATAGCCAATTCCATATTCATAGGGGGAAGATAGCATATTTTATCTATCTATTTAGTCGTATTTTGGAAGGTACATGCTCATTGATTCTAGATTCCAAATGCAAGGTTGTACGCCCCACATAACCAGCAGCACACTGGCAATTAAATTCATATACTAAATTACTCAATTTGATGTAGGGCAATACATCCTTGCGAAACGACGGAAACACAGACCTAGTTCGAAAAATGCTACGTAAAGCAACTGATGGGAAACAACCGGAAACCGACTTGCTAACCTGCTTAATTAAGCCTTGACCCCTATCCCCAATCAGGGAATCTTCAAATAAACCGGACATTTAGAAGGCCCCTGGATTTTAGGGAATGAAATTCCTTAGTCTTCATACTAATAATATAGTCAATAAAGGCCTCCGGATAGCCCTTACTGAGGAAAATATATATATATATATATATATATATATATATATATATATATATATATATATATATCGTTATCGTTGATTTCATGGTTCAAGGGGAGTAACTTTATTTTAATTTTTGTATCCAAAATTGAGCTCACTTAAAATTCTAAGCTAGTTTAAAAGCCGCCCTAGCTCCCGTGAAAGACTCTTGGTTTGGCAATCATCAAAATAGTGAGGGAGGATTAGATGCAATTGGTATCAATAAACGACAGCAGCACTCAAAATTCATCGCTACATTAAAGTATTGAATTAATGTTTATGCGTAACTTTTCAACGATAATTCTTCTGCTGCCACTTAATTTAAAAATGATTTGATGTATGTACATACTTATTTTCCGTACAAATATTTATTTTTATTTCATGGCTGACATAACAGGGGAGAATTTAAAAGAAAAATTAATATAATGTAAAGATGGAAAAACAGAATTTAGAATTAGTTATATGTTCAACATTTGAAGAAGTATAAAAACATAATCGCTAACTAGGTAAAACCTATATGACGGAATCTAAATTGGAACTCATTTCTATCACGAATTCTGAGATTAAAAACCCCACCTCTACTTTATAATAATTTACGAAAAGACGCCTCAATATCTGTATCATATATTATCTACTTCTAGGCAATATCACTCTCCAGGTTTAACTAATTTGCATATTGATTTAAAAAAAAGTTTATTTCACTAAATAACTGTCCTTCATTACTGTTCTTTTACTTGAGTTTTCATTTTCATGTCAAAAATATTTCTGTTTAAGAATATATTCTTATCTAGTGCAAACAATGTTTGAAATTTGCATTTTTACTCGTGCATCAAGTTGGTATCTATTTGCAAAACTTTCCTTTACTATAGCAAGCCAATTTTTGAATGAAAATTTCATTTCAAATTTTTTTTTCAATAATTTCAAGTAGTGAATATATCTTACTTTGCAAAGCGATAACGAGAGGGCGAAGCCTGTTTGTATATTATATAAGCGCATGCTATTTCACATGCTGTGTTCGAGGGATGATTAGTAAACTCTTCTGTAATAAAATAGAATAGGATCTTGACTGAATTTGATTTCACAATAAGCATCCTATTTTAGTTAAATACCAGAGTAACCAAGCTTTTTAATTCGGACAGTTTATTACGGGTTGCCCTATAGAAAGATCAATTTTTACTTTGCCTAATGAATCTTTAATATATTTGAAATGAAAAACCTTATAAAAATGTTTTTTTTTTTCAATATTTTGCATTTAAAACATAAATTAAAATTAAAATTAAACGAAAAGCTATACGAAATATATGAAGCATTAGCAAAATTTGCTTTACTTTTTTTAAAGAAGTCGTGTACGATTTCAGTTTGAAAATGGTTTACATAAATAAACGTATACTTCATCTGTCTTAACAAATGGCTTTGAAACTAAAGCAGTAAATTTGAAAATCAAATTTTAAAAATAACCAACAATTTCATCTCTAAAGACACTACGTAGGATGCAAGTAATAATTTCAAATTAATTAATTTGATGATTGATTATTACGAAAGAATTAACAATTTAATGAGTGGACAACAAAGCGACTGAAACGCATAAAAAGTCGCATCAATCATGATATCCATAATCAAATATTTTTAAGAATGTCATTGGATCTTTTCTATTTATTTATCCACAAAATATTAATTCACCACCAAAATAAAAAAAGAATTTATATTTACTACAATTCAGACGAACATTCTCCCAGGATGAGGACCTTCCATTGCATTCCTGTTAAGTTAAGTTGACATTTGCTAACGCCCCAAATGCGGGCGACTTGCGTGCGCTATTTCTAAGTATGGAATCTCAATTTTCCAAAAGCAGTTGTTTTTTATTTTATTTTGTTTTGTGTTGCTTTTTTGAATTCTAGAAAATTCCTTGTTATGGAATGTGAATAAGTCACGATTTTGGGGTATTATTTTCATTCTGGGGGTTGGAGTTTTTGCACAAACCTAAACGAATTTTGTTTAAAAATTTATAATTCCAAAAGAGTGCCAAAAATGTTCTAAAATACAAAGAAACTTTGATTTAAAATTTATAATTTCTTGGGATAAATTAATATTAAGTAATTTTACAATATTTGGGGTGAATTAACCGAAAAATATATATGTGATTATTTACCAGGTTTCATTTTTCCAAAAAATTCTTTTTACGCTTGCAAAATTTGAAATATATTTAAAAATCACTTATTTTAAACATAAAAATTCGAATAAATCAAAGAATAAATTTCTCACACGTCTGCAATAGATGTGCGGGGTAAGACATTTGATTTTTTTTCCAAACTCATCAATGTTATTCCATATTTACCACTTATTTTATTTTCTACTATTTTCCTCATGTTTGTTTATTATATCATAGTCATTACTTCGGCACTCAGTGTGAAGAAACGGTTAGCAAGCTTGTCTTACTAAATCATTTGCAACTGAATGTGATTGTGCTCCTCACTGGGTTTCCTATGCTTTCAGCCTAGAGTCACATATGAAGCTATCAGGTCATCCCATAAGTTCTGCCCGAATTTTAAGTTTTTGTTAAATTGAATGCAATTTAAAGAGTATTTTATAATGGCTAATGGAGCTGAACATTATTTTTATGTTTAGATGCATTTAAACTGATCAAATTTTATTTCCGAGAACAATAAAATTAAATTTTATTTGATTAAAACCCTGCAAACATGGAAGTAACCAAGAATCATTTGAGGCACATAATGCTTTATGAGTTCAAGAAAGGAAACTCAGCAGCCGAAGCGGCTAGAAACATTCACTCAGTTTATGGAGAGGAATGTGTGAATGAAAGAACTTGCAGAAGATTGTTTGCAAAATTCAGAGGTGGAGATTTCACCCTTGAAGATGAAGATCGAACCGGATATACAGTTGAGTTCGTTGAAAAGCTTCTTGAAGCATCCCTTGAAGAAAATCCTGCTTTATCAGTTGAGGAATTGGCAGTGGTTCTCAGTTCAAACTAAAATTTTCCTAACTTGGAAAATTGGTGCCTCATGAATTGTCTGAAAACAACCTCAAATCCAGAGTTGACATCTGCTCTTCTCTCCATTCTCGCCAACTTATTTCACCTTTTTTGGATAGACTTGTGACTGGTGACGAAAAATGGATCTTTTATCGAAATGTTAAGCATCGTAGACAGTGGGTTGGTAAAGGGGAAGGACCCAAGCCAGAGCCGAGAAGGGAACTTCATGGCAAAATCAATCTGGTGGGATCGCCAAGAATAATCCACTTTGAATTCTTACCACCCAATGCAACAATTAATGCTCAAATATACTGTCAGCAATTAGAGCGTTTGAACCAAGCTTTGAGGAAAAAAGACCTGCTTTAGTGAATCGAAAAGAGGTGATGTTTCATCAGGACCATGCGCGACCCCACACAGCAAGAATCACGTCACAAAAGATAGAACTGGGTTGGGAGAAAATTTCTCATCCACCATATTCTCCCGATATTGCTCCTTCAGACTACCATTTGTTTCGTAGCTTACAGAATCATTTGGAAGAAACAGCTTTTGTAACACAGGAAGAGGTTAAAACTGACCTTTGTGAGTTCTTCGAATCAAAGCCAAAAGATTTTTACAGTAATGGAATTAGTAAGCTTGTTAATAGATGGAAGGAAGTCATAGATAATCAGGGAAAATACACTGTTCATTGAATCTGTAATTAAAAGTAACATTTGGTCCATTGCTTTCTTTATTCAGAATTCAGACAGAACTTATGGGATGTCCTGATACATTTTAAAATTTTCGTTCCTTTTTTTATATGAATAATAATTAATATTCATTACATTTTCCAATCGACATTTCTATCTTAGATTTAAGACTACCGTGTCGTATTATTCTTTAATGTGTGAACGCCACGAAAATGTCAAGCCTGGGAAATGCTTTATTAGAATATGATATTCTTGACACCACTACGCATTACCAGATATGACTGTAAATCCTAACTGTCGAATTCTGTTAATTCACTGCAAAATATTAATTCACCCCAAAATAATAATAATAATAATAATAATAATAATAAAAATAATAAATTATATTTAGTAAACTTCACACCAAATTATTCCAGAGCGAAACACTTCTTTTGCACTGCAGTTGCAATCTGATGCCTTATTTGTAAGTATTGTGTCTGCATTTGCGCTCACTCCGATAAATAAGCCAAAAACAGAATTTTTTACATGGAAAATTCCTTGTAACTATCTTGGCAATATCATTCGCCCTTAGGAAATGTGATAATCTCCCTGATGTTTAGGAATTTTTCATTTTGAGCGTTGGAGTAGTTGCTAGGCAAGCTAAACAAATTTTGATGTAAAATTCCTGGTTTCAAAAGTGCGCCAACAATTTAATTTAAAACAAACTATGAGTTAAAATTTATAATTTCTTGTGGTGAATTAATATTTGGGGTAAGTAACTTTACATTATTTGGGAAGAATTAACAGAAAAGCGTGAACAGCAACCAAACGGTAAGTTTGTTTTCTTTTCACATGGCCCTTTTTGTCCTTCCAGCCAAATACAACACATGGCTCCGTTTCACTTTGGGACATAAATGAATAAAGACCGTTTAAATCCTAAAAATGACTTCTCCAGTTTAGGAGTATCTATAAATAACATGTAAGACATTTTGTATTTGTTCCCCCTTAGACTTTGCTTTGCTTTACTATGTAAATATGTGGTATTTATTTCTCCACGTAGGACACTTGTATACATACATACTTTATATACATATATATATATATATATATATATATATATATATATATATATATATATATATATATATATATATATATATATATATATATATATATATATATATATATATATATATATATAAAGAAAGAACACTAAGATATATAATCCGGTGTTCTTATAGATATTTTTAATTTTACAAAATAGTGCTCAATGTAAATTTACAGAGCATTAATATTATAAATTAATTGATTTAAAATATGTTTTTCGCTGCACAGTTCTAAGCATGTTTCAAAAATGGAAGCTGAAAGCTCCGAATTTAATTTTGTAATTAAAGACATTAGTTCCATTTCATCCTCAAGCTTCAGGATGAAATGGAACTAATTAATTAATTTATAATATATATATATATATATATATATATATATATAATTAATTAATTTATATAGATATATATATATATATATATATATATATATATATATATATATATATATATATATATAATTTTATTGATGCCGTAGTATGTAAAAATCTCTATGAGAAGAAGCATGTTTGTGATACATTTTCGTTCCAGCCATTACGTTGTGCCCTCTCCGTGAGCTACATTGTTGTTGTACGGCGGATATATCATTGTAAATAACGGGAAAAACGGAATGTGAAGAATAAATCTTTCATCCAAGCGCTCTCGTTACATCTTCTTCTGTGTGCCGAATTCTTTCAGGACCTTTGATTCGGTCTTCAACTGTCCAGATTTCTTTTTGTTTAGCAAATGCTAGATGTTTGGATTTCCAACCAACTGCTAGTCGTTTTTACGAGCGGATTTTGAATGTTTTCAAATCAAACCCTAATCTCAGACGACATGAAATTGCCATAGAATTTTCATATATACCATTTTGTAGTAACGCAGCATTAAACATCTCCCAAGGAGAGATCGTGTAGCAATTTGCTTCATCAAAAAGTCATCACTAGGACTGGTTTTAAATTAGACATCCACTTCTCCCCTATATCTTTACATACACCTGAATTTTGGAAATTCACGTGAGCAGTGCACATAGCCGTTTCGCTACAAATAACCTTACAACTTTGTAATAATGGCACGTTCAAAACAGGCTTCATTCCATTAAAGCACAATTTTGCTGCTTCGTGTGGGTGAAAGTGAGGATTTTTTCCCATACTTTATGGCTTAAATTATTGCACAAATATTATCACAAAGGCTGCTAATTTACCTATGAATAATCTTTATAGCATGAATCTTGTGTCAATAATGGCTGATCAAGTACACATGGCACAGTGGATAAATACGTTGGTTAGATCCAAAGTTGTGAGTTTAATACCAGACTAAAGCAGTGGTGAGCAAAAAACTTGGGGAGTTCAGTTAAAGGGAAATAACTAAGACATCCCTTAGGAGCATGGCGCGTGGAACTACAAAAATGGACGAAATAAATATTTCGGTTCGAAATCCAATCACCTGACGAAAGCCGTTGTGAATATGGTAATGAGGATAACAGTCCGAATAATGTAAATAGTCATAATATCTCATGTCAGATATATAGACAGATATATTTATTGATGCATTATCAAAAGGATATATCACCATGCAATCTCATGATACAAGGTGATTACAAAGAAAAAAAAATAACCATTAAACCATTGGTCTTAAACATTTACATATGTATGTAAGGTATAAATCAACAATGTACTTAGGTAAATACATTATTTTGCCTTATATATATTTATGTTAAAGAGGAAATGTTTATTTTTCAACAAAATGTCTTTCCTTATCAATGAAATTAATTCAGTGTTGAATATTAGAAATTTAAAATCTGGGACCGCACCTCTGTGTCTGCCTAAACGTTATGTTGGCTGCTTATGTTTAGTGTCTTTTCAAACTTCATGGATTATTTAATGCCGAAATATAATTATTTTATATGCACTTATTTTGTGGGTGGTGGAAATAATAATGGTTCAGTGATACAATACTTACTATTTAATCCATAGCTGGAGGGAGAAGAGTAGATTCGTACCCTTTGCCAAGATATTTGTCCGTAAGTGGATATAACGAACACAGCGGGAATTAAAAGTCGCTTGTGTCCGATTAACAATTCCCAGTTATTATCCATTACATCACACGGGCATCCAAGCTTACAGCACCTGGTATTCTCACTCGGTCAACGGTCTAAGTACTGACCAGGCTCGACGTTACCTCGGTGATCGTACGGGAACAGGTGTTTCAACGTAATGGTGCCGTAAGCCCTCTCGATCTCCAACTTCTTACATTTATGGAGGTATTCCTCTCAGATGGTACTGCTAATATAAATAAGCATGCACTTCCTGATTTTTCTGTAATTTATTATTATTATTATTTTATTTTCTTTGATTTCTGGCGTTTACACATTTCTTTTCGGGTCCCGCCCAGGAACCTAAGGTTACAAATGGCGTCATGACACTTTCCACTGACAAAAAAAAAAAAAAAATTAAATTACATAGACAAAGCCCTTCGTAAGGTGTGGGCTGTACTTGCCAGAAAATTTTTTTTTATCTCCTTGAGGCATGGACTTCCAGGAATCCCTTCAATTAGTCTACTGCAACCTTTTCCAACCAGTCCTAGGGGCACCAAGTACAACAGGGATTGTTGATGTTCCCATATGCCACATTTTCGAGATTTCTATTTCAAGGTCCTTGTACTTTGACAACTTTTTGAATATCTTCAAAGATACATTGCAGTCAACGGGGACTGCCATATCAATAAGGAGGCACCGTTTTTGTTTGTGGTCTTTAATAACAAATATCTGGCCGGTTGGCCTTTGATTGTTCTATGTCAGTGTGTATTGTGTAATCACATAGAATTGTAACAGGTCCTATCTCCGTAACCGGGTCTGGGTGGTGTTCATACCATTTTCTTTCAGTTTCCTTCCCGTAGAATTTGCAGATTTTATTATTATTATTATTATTATTATTATTATTTCGTTGGGATTCTGTTGTATACATTCTTTCCGGATCCCAACCAGAGATATAAGGTCATAAATGACTTCTTGACTTTTTCAACTGATTCTTTGAGTAAAAAGAATGGTCACACTCATTTTACATAGATAATGCTCTTTTGTATTTCTTTAAGACATGTGCTTCCAAGAATCAATTCAATTAGTCTATCGGAACCTTTTCCTTATTATTATTTCATTATTATTATTTGATGTAGAAATTTTCCGTAATTTAACGGTCAATATTGCCTTTTCATCACGTCTCTACATAAACAATAAATCCTGGTTGCCCTAATGATCTGTACTTAGATATCTCTGTACGAAACACAGTTCAAATTTTACACAGACATTGTTTTTAATTGTTTCCGTTACTGTTTCGAAGATGTTAAAACCATCACGAACAATTCATAATTTGAAGCGTACTCTCTCGTATTTAAAACTTTGATATTTCACTCTTTTCTACTTCAGCTACACTTGTTACCGCGATATCAGTGACCTAACACGTTCCTCTGTCTGATGCTCCAACTCGTTATTATTATTATTAGTAGTAGTAGTTGTAGTAGTAGTAGTTGTAGTTTTAGTAGTATTGTTGATGTTATTTTCTTCTGAATTGTCATGGTATAAACATCATATTCTTAAGGTAGTAGATATTCTCAAAATTTGTTCTATTACTGCCTCCTGTCGATAATCACAGGTGGCACGCTATTTGAAAGGCTCTTCCTCTTTTCATTTGACATTTCATTGAAGATTGTACTGAAATGATCATAACTTCCTCTCTGTAACATTACTTGTTAATATGTTTATTTCTTGTTTGTTTCAGTTCCTTGTTTGTGCCCCTTTTTATTGCTTGCGAGACGAATATAACGCGAGACATGAAATAATAATAATTTTCGTTCCAGCAACAAAATCCGCCTAATTAAATTAAATATTAATATCATCAATGAAGAAAAATACAAATAATTTTTAAAATCCATTTTCTTTGGAAACTTAATGATTTAATAGCTACATGAGATAGGATAAATGAAGCAATAGCTATTCTATAGAAATATAAGATGTTATTTTATGTTGTAGATCGCTAAAGAGATGTAAATATTTAATCTCATAAAGAATTAAGAAAAAAAAACGTACATCTTGCTTAGCATTGCAAAAGAAGCAATTTCATTTTGCAACTTCGTTAAAACAGTTTCAAGTGAGGATGAAATGGAAAACATGCCCAACCAATTTTCTCCTTTTCTATATTAGAATTTAATTTTATATTTTCTGACGTAATGAGATAAATAACAGATCTATAGGAATGCCAGTTATCCCACCGCAAATATCAAAAGAAACTGCAAACTAAAGTCAATACATTGCGCACAAAAATATATATCAGGACACGTCCCCTTGGTAAAATATCCAACGTCAAAATGGATCGCGCCTTATCTCGCTGGGGAACATAGAAAATGATCAATAATTATTAAATTAGAAACTTATTTAAACCGTCGCATGAACTGATTAGTACGATTACCTTAACTTCGAAGAAAACAATGGTATGAAGCTTTGCGAATGCAACTATTACCATCGATTTCCTCAAAATTATCAAAATCAATATTGCCTCTACATTTATCGTTATATTTAAGCTCGATTCTCCTCAGCAATATAAAATATTTTAAAAATAATTTGCCATATTTTATTAGCAAGTCATTTTCATATATATATATATATATATATATATATATATATATATATATATATATATATATTATAAATTGATTTATTTAAAATGTTTTTTTCGCTACAGAGTTCTAACCATGTTTAAAAAAAAGATTGTAAAAATAAATATCTATAACACCGGATTATATATCTTACTGTTCTTTCTTTATATATATATATATATATATATATATATATATATATATATGTGTGTGTGTGTGTGTGTGTGTGTGTGTAAAAAAATATTTGAAAATAGGAAAGCATGAGAACTCTTATGTAGCGTTGGAATCATATTTTTAAATAAATAATTATACATATATATATATATATATATATATATATATATATATATATATATATATATGTCTCTTTTTTTGTGTATATATATTTAAATATGTCTGGGTGCTTCTGTATTATAATCATATTGTGTTTGTATTGTTTTGCGCGTGAGTTTAAGACCCCATTCACACACTTGGGATTAAAATATATATACATGTATTCTCAGGTGACCGATTATTGTAGCGTCTGTTCTAACGTAATTTCAACGAATAAATAAATTGAATGTATTTTTTCTTTTCTCCTCAGTAATTTTATAGTTTTTAAACATAATAGTGATTAAATTTGGATTTTAAAATTGGCAGTTTTTAATTTTAATATTAAATTTTGACATATAATTTAATAATTATTGGTTAGAATAAATTTTTTTTTATTATTACCCGTATTTTAAAGATCTGAATAGCTATTATAACATGATTTCGTTGTCAAGCTTTTGAATCTTTCTATACTTAGGTTTTGATTGGTCATTCTAGCTTTTCTAACAATTTTTTCCCCTAGCGAAGGATCGTTAATTAATTTGAAACTTATAAAAACATTCATTTTATAGTCAACATCATCACTTGATAAGACACCGAGGGTGTTGAAACAAAATGGCTATTTTTGTAGTGATTTTATAACATATTTATGTTATAATTTTTTTTAAAAATAAAAATAATATATATATATATATATATATATATATATATATATATATATACAGAAGTATGCAGAAATCACTGAACGGGCTGTTTGGCCATATTATTTTAGGACTCATCAGTAGTGGGCATCCACTACCGATAACCGAACGTAGAACGTTATGATATGATGCAAGCGTCATACCCACTGTACCAAGGTGTATCCGTAACAGAAAGGTGACAAACAAAACTATATATATATATATATATATATATATATATATATATATATATATATATATATATATATATATATATATATATATATATATATATGAGGAAAATATATAAGAAAACCGGGAAAATTTTCTGGTAAAGTGTTTCGTGCTTTAGAATGTTATAAGACTAAATTTGTTACGTCGATGAGACTATACATGCGCACGAACGGGAGATGCTGGGAATTTTAAACTTATGTTTATATTTTTCCTTTTTATAAAATCTAGACGATTTAATTTCGATTATTTTTTCTTTTACTTTCGATCACTTTTGTTTTCAGATATCCCGCTCTGTGAGAATAGAAGATCTGACATGAATGGTCAAATATTGTAAGAGTCCAGGCGCAAATTTTCACGGGTTAACCTTGCGATCAAGGCACTCTAGACATTTCCGTCTTAGGGAATAGATTTCTCCCTTAAGCAGAGTAGCATTTCTTTACCAGAATCGTGGTATGACTAAATCGTGTGACGCCTCTTGTCAGTTAGGACTTCATCGGTCAAATTTTTTATATGTATACATATATTTCGCTGTGTGTGCGTACGCGCGCGCGTGTGCGTCTGTAATATTTTAGGAATAAGGCAAACATTGTTGTCTAATGATTCCGTTACTTCAACATCTGTGAATTCTCATGATGTTTTGGAAAGTTAGTGGAATATACTTTCTTTGTCTTTATGGTTTTATTTCTCATCCTATACTGGCTACAATCCAAAGCTAGATAACTACCTTGGTAATTAATCCATAGCCGTAGCTATGGCTGATTCATAGGGTATATTTAAGAAAGTGAATTCAAGTCAACAATGAAATTTGAACTCAGCTCGACGAGTCGTTTTCCTACACCAATATACCACCGCAGTATCAGTCTATTCTATATTCACTTAAACATATTGATGAAAAAATTATTTTGTGTGTTTTAGTATTTATGAGTCAAATAGACCACTAAATTTTATCTATAATTAAATGAGACTGAAACATAATTTTGAGAAATACCGTACCTTATATGAAAGAATAAATTAATATTTTATATGTGAATACGATATGTAGGTGATGAAATGGTTAAAAGGTCGGAACGAGAAATCGGCCAGCTGAATTCGTTCACTTTTCTGCAAATACCATTTGGAAAGGTACGAGTTCATCTCTACTACACTCAGGTTAAATAGCAAGACAAACCGGGCCCTGAAGCAGAGATTGATATGTATCAGAGAAGGAATCTCTGGATTCAAACGTGTATATAGCATTGATGTAGCCATAATATGCAGTCATCGAAAAATTTGAGTTCACAATTACTACATAATCCCAACCTACGACTGTGTCTATGGACTATTATTATCACTGTTATCATTATTATTATTATTATTAGAAGTAGTAGTATTATTAGTATTTGTGTCATGTTTCCTGCTTTATATCCTATAGAGGCGTGTTCAAACTATGGTTCTTTAGGCACTATAGGAGAATTGACATTTAATTTATAGGATTTTTCTTAGTATCTGGGATGTTTCTAGAAGGGCGATCTTCTGGAAAACTCTACGTTGATGTCACCTGGGACAATGTAAGTAAAATTGCCCATTCCTTTTCTCGTAGCTACGATTACTATAAGTACAGCCTCAATCTTCGTTTCCGATTTCCTGTTCGCCGATAATTATCATGAAGGTGTTTCTCTCAGATACTTCTGCTATGTCAGTAAGAAGACACTTCCTTAATTTCTTACTTTTTTTTGATAATATAACGTAAGTTGGCTCCTATTTCCCTGTCACTTTGAATTGCCATATCTAAGAAGATAGTTATATCGTATTTTCAGTAAACTCTGTCAGGTTTGTGCTCATACAATCTCTCAGTGGTTTCGATTTTGTACGTAGTACGGAATCTGTTCAATAAAACAACGTTAAAGATTAACACTCACGATTTAGACACTCTACTGAATCAGACTATATCGCCAATACCAGCAGCAGCATCTGTTCCGTAATTCTTCAGTCTTCGATATCAAAGTCTGGCAGGGAATATTCAGGAAAAACATGGCCGCCTTTATACACATCGCATTGAATATTTTGAGCCTTCTGATTGGTTAACCCTTCTATTGGTGAACTGTAAAATGAGTCTGATCATTTTGCCTGGCTCACTAGTACATCAGGGCACCCAAAAACTCTTATAATTTTCATCATTGAATATGTGAGAGTGATAAGATCTTGGTCCTGAGCTGCAATAATTAAGCTTTCCGTCTCAGCTTTCAACCCGGTACTCCTCAGCCACTGATGTCTTCATTGTTGGTCCACATTTGCTTCTTTTCTTTCTTTTTACGTATTTGCCATGAAACGCCTTGTCCTCACAGTTCGTTTGTAATTTAATTTGGCCAAGTTGTTTGCTTTCTATTTCACACGTTTGGCTTCGATTGTTGTGGGTAGGATTTCAGGTATATTAATTTGTTTCTTGAAGATTTCAGCTTTTTTGTTGCTGGAATGGAATTTGTGCTTTACTAATTGTAGAAGAGAGATTTGTTAGGGATGCTTCCAATTATTATTATTATTATTATTATTATTATTATTATTATTATCGTCGTCGACATCATCATTATTATTATATCCGTTGAGTTTTGTGGCATATATATTTCCTTCCAGGATCCAACTAAAGACTTATGATCAGAAATGGCTTCGTGAAATTTTCCACTAATCATTCATGTAAAAAATTGATCACACACATTTTACACGGATAAAGCTCTTTGTAATGTGGGAGCCGTACGTTTGTGTACAATCGTTTGTGTACAATCGTTTGTGTACAATCGTTTGTATTTCTTTGAGACATGGGCTACCAAGAATCTCTTCAGTTAATCTACAGGAACATTTTAGGATCACTTTGAGGGCTTTAACTACAGCTGGAATTATTGGTGGCATATGAGGACACTAATATATTTTATATTTTCTCTTCAAGATCATTGTATTTTGATAGTTTTGGGGGAAGATCTTTAAAGGTAAATTACAATCTTCAATAATTGCCATATCTATAAGAAAGCATATTCTGTTCTTGTGGTCTTTGATCACAATGTCTGGGTGATTAATTTTGATTGTTCTGTCTGTGTGTATTGTAAAGTTCAATAACATTGTACCATGTCCTATCTCTATAGCCGGGTCTGGGTGATGTCCATACCGATTTCTTGCAGTTTCCATCCCGTTAAAGTTGCATAGACTTTTACATCAGGTATTGGCCCACTCTGTCATGCCGACTGTTACTTTCATTTGGTTCAATCTGTTTCAAGATAGATATTTTTTTCTCGATATTTTTAACACAGAATCTTCTTTTGAGTTCAATACAATTTTTTTCAGTATATGTTCTTGGTAATTTCTAGATAGAAAACATTGTTCCTTTACAGAACGAATAAACCTTCCGTTTCTGCATTTAACCTTGCACTACATACACACTAATGTGTACGGAATTTTCTATATCAGCTTGATGGTACAGGCAGAGTGTTGGCCATGAAGAGGCTTATCTCGCCATCGTTTCTTCATTTGGTAGATTACAATTGTTTTTGCTTTCTTTTTGATGTTCTTTGCCGCTGAGGTATGTGTATTATGGTTTATTTGCACCCCATCTACGTTTTTGAATTTGTTGGCTTCATTTATTATTGAATAATATTGCTTATATATTTCGTGTTCTTTGACAAAAACTTCAGCCAATCTTCTATAGTTTTCAGGCAACCTTGAAGAGCGAGTGTTGTGGTTTTATAAGACATATCTATTTGAACTAATTCTTCGAATTTGGACACTTACAGAATGAATACGGTGGCAGTTGAGAAGCTTTCTCGTTTTGGCGTCCATTAGCTTAACGACAAGTATGGTTCAGTTAAGAATGTTAAAACTGTATTGCACTTCAGGGACCGCCAAGTTTTTTATGGCTGATATTCTGTATTTCCAACTCACGTCATTATATAACACCAGATACACACGCCTGTAGTATTCTTTTCTTACTTTTTCCTTCATTTAGATTTGTCGTATTCTATCTCCTTCGCTGACTCCTATGTATTAATAGGATTCTTCTTGTTCCATTTCAATAATTTTGTGACAAATTCTGGATCTGTTGATAGTGTTTTTGTAATTCTCCCTTTCATCTTGTTCCATTTGCACATTTATCTAATCCGATTATCCATACCGATAATATCACTGACACATTTGAAACTATTGAGTATACATTTCAACTCATTTTTGTATTTGGCAAAATGTTAGATATCATCCATGTAGAATAGATCTTTAACCACTTTTTTTTATTTTGAATCCATAGTTGCTACTGTTTACTTCATGTGAAAGGGATATAAAAGACAGACAGAAGAGAAGGGCAACAGGAAGTTTCCATGAAAGATACTTCGTCGGATATTCAAACAATTAGAAGTACCTTTGGTATGATATATATGATTTTCCACAGTTTTATGCTACATTTAAGTACATTTACTGTCACCAGAGAGACTTTCTCTATTTCCAAATCCTTAAGTATCCAAATGTGTGACGCGTTATTAAGGGCTACATTATTATTATTATTATTATTATTATTATTATTAATAATAATAATAATAATAATAATAAAATTAGATATAAGACAAAATACTATGACCCATTACTCAAACTCTAATGAGACCAATGTAGAAATAAGGAATGTGACAGAGGATGAGGTGGAGGCTGAAGCGAATGAAATACGAAATAATCCCCCAGGAAATGAAATCCAAGACTCTACCTTAAACACAACCTGCAGACCTCCAGAAAATGTACCTGGAATCATCTTCAGAGACAATGAGTTAGAATTCCTTGAAAACCACGAAGCTGAAATCACCGAAGCGAAAAATGACGTCATCCAAGAATTCAGCAGAGTAACTTTCATACAATTGTCAGACAGAGACCAGCTCCCCAAAATACATATGACGAACTCCAACAAGCACATCGTGAAAATATACAACGCTGTTCTGGAATCACCTAATTGATATTCCATCAATCAAGAAATGCTGAAGCAGAAACTTCAGCTAAATGCGCAGAGAACAAGATGATACGAAAAATATTGTAGGTTCTATCACCAAAATAAAATATTCCGAACGAATATTGAGAAATTTTACAGGGAAATTGGAAAAACACCTATACATGTCGAAAGGCCACACTCGATTGATAATGTACAGACATTTTGGGAAAATATTTGGAGCAGGCCAAAGGAATATAACCCAAATGTAGAATGGATCTGGTGTGAAGAAAAAATGCTGGATACACCTCTGCAAGAATGGGAAAATATATCCACAGATGACGTTAGGCAAGCTTTAACGAGATCCCAAAAATGGAAATCCCCAGGAAATGACAAGTTGCCCAATTTCTGGCTTTATCATCTCTCATCTATCCATGAAATTCTTGCAAAAACATTATCAACGCTTGTAAATAATCCCAATAAAATCCCGGAATGGATTACTGAAGGTATTACACACCTCATAACAAAACAACTGAAACAGACAACCCGAAAAATTATAGACCGATAACATGTCTCTGCACAACGTATAAGTTGATCACGTCTGTACTGACGAACCGTACTTATTCCTTTTTCGAAACATCAGCATTCTTCCGCTGGAACAGAAGGGATACAGAAGAGGTTCTTATGGCTGCAAAGATCAAATAGTGATAAATAAAATGATCCTGGAAAATTGCAGGGGACGACGTAGAAATCTTAGCGCAGCGTGGATTGATTATCGTAAAACCTTTGATAGTGTTCCACATTCTTGGATCCTTAAGACTTTGGAAATGTACAAAGTCTCCCCTGTGGTATTAAATTTCCTTAAGCACAGCATGGGAATGTGGAACACCAAACTATACCTTAGTCACACCGGAGGCACTGCCATATCCGAGCGTCTGAATATCCGATGTGGAATCTTTCAAGGAGACTCTCTGTCACCCCTTCTGTTTTGTTTATCCTTAATCCCTCTTACAAATGAAATGGACAACAGTAGCTATGGTTACAAAATAAATAAGAAAATATTCAATAACCTACTCTACATGGATGATCTCAAACTTTTTGCCAAAGACAACAATGAGTTGAAAGGTCTCCTCAATATTTTAAAATACTTCAATGAAGACATAAATATGAACTTCGGATTAGATAAATGTGCAAAAGTTACATTCAAGAAAGGTAGAATTAATTAATAGATTTACATGTTGTCACAAAGATTAGGGGACTGGAGCATTGTGAAGCTTATAAGTACCTAGGAATTAGCGAAGGAGATGGCATACAACACCCCCAAATGAAGGAAAAAATAAGAAAAGAGTAATACAGGTGTGTACGTCTGGTACTAAATACTGAGCTAAACTCAAATAACAGAATATCGGCCATAAACACATTGGCTGTCCCTGTGGTGCAATACAGCTTTAATATTAAGTGAATGGACGCCAAAATGAGAAAACTTCTCACTTGCTACCGCATGCATCATCCCAAAGCTGATGTTGATAGTCTGTATGTGCCCAGATCCGAAGGAGGCAGAGGATTAGTTCAACGAGAACTGTCCTACAAAACTACAACAATTGGCCTCCAAAGATACTTGAAAACTACAGAAGACTGGATGATTGTAAGCGTCAAGGAACATGAAAATAGTAAGCGTCTTTACTCCGTAATAAAAGAAGCCAACAAATTCAAAATTGAGTTTCAAATGGGCGTAGAGATGCAAGTACAGCGCAATACACCGGTTGAAACTGCAAAATAATTTAAAAAGACAGCAAAGACGAATGCAACCGACCAGATACAGAAGCGATGGCAAGATAAACCGCTTCATGGCCAATACTCTGCCCGTACCAAACAAGCTGACGTAGACAAAACCCGTACCCATCAGTGGCTACGTAGTGCAGGGTTGAAAGCTGAAACTGAAGGTTTTATCATTGCTGCACAGGACCAATGCTTGCTAACTAGGAATTATCAAGCACATATACTAAAATATTGTCAGCCCAAAAATGCAGATTCTGTGATAAATATCCAGAAACGAATGATCTTGTCTCAGGTTGCACGATATTGGCACCCACTGAATATAAAACCCGGCATGACAGAGTGAGCCAATATCTGCACTGGAAAATATGCAACTTCTACGGGAAGGAAACTGAAAGAAAATGGTATGAACACTACCCAAACCTGTTACACTTCTTTGGGACTGCACAATACACACTGACAGAACAATCAAAGTCAACCGCCCAGATATTGTTATTAAAGACCACAAACAAAAAAGTGCCTCATTATTGATATGGCAGTCCCTGCTGACTGCAATGTATCTTTGAAGATATTCAAAAAGTTGTCAAAATACAAGGACTTTGAAATAGAAATCTCGACAATGTGGCATATGGGAACATCAACGATCTTTGTTGTAGGTGGAGGCCTAGGACTAATTGGAAAAGATTGCAGTAGACTAATTGAAAGGATTCCTAGAATTCCATGCCACAAAGAGATAAAAAAATGTTCTGATAAGTTCAGCCCACACTTTACGAAGGGCTTTAAAATGTATTTTTTTTTTTTTTTTGTCAGTGGAAAGTGTCACGATGCCATTTCTAACCTTAGGTCCCTGGGCGGGACCCGGAAATAAATGTGTAAACGCCAGAAATCAAAGAAAATAATAATAATAATAATAATAATAATAATATGTGCTACCTGGCATTTTATAAATTTCATTTATGTTTTCAGCAGTGATTATTTTAAACTTGTTTTGATTCAAGTTAATAGTGCTTGCATTTTCTTTTTTACAGTGATTTTCATTATTTGAATATTTTTTCCGCTTTTGAATTTTTATAATGTGGCAGATTTTTTCTGTTATCCGAAGAAGCTAGGAGATGTTCCATGACTTTGGCAACTTGTATAACTCTGTTTTTCAGTAGAAACCTAATATTACCTGTTTTAACCTGCATCACAAAAATGCCCGTCGCCTTGGGAAACATTGAAACTGAGGATTTAAGCATTCTATACCACGTACCAAAAGAATCTACCAATAAAATTCAACGTCCCTGTGATACGAGAGCAATCTAGTGATGATAATGGAGTGTATACCAATGACAGTTATTCATAGTTGTGTTAAAAGTGATCTTGAACAAAAATAAACCTCCTCTGTCAAGTGTACCATAAAATAGGTTTAAATAGAAAGCATTCCAAAACAGGAACTTGATCATGAAAATAACGAATGTGAACTTGCTTAAATACTAATCACTTCAAATACATCGATGAATTGATAAGTTATAACAAATGTAGTGGGAAAACTATGCATATTTTTGTATATAAAGAACAGTATTGAGGAAATTGTATGACAAAGTAGAAAAAATATACTTGTGGCTTGTCTCGTCCTTCGGACTAAATTTTGTTATATTGGTAGGATTATACATGCGAACGACAAAGCGATGCCGGACATTTTAGAATTTTCTTTATTTAACAGAATTTATTTAGAGTTTTTTTTTTCTTTTTTTTTCCATCACTTTTGTAAGTAGTTATTCCACACTTTGATATTAGAAAATCTGCCAAGAATATTGAAATGTTGCAAGAGCCAGGGTGCAAGTTTACTGTAGATAGCCTTGCGATTAAGGCTCACTCTAAACATTTATGCCTTAACCGGGTATTGAATTCACACTCTTTGGGTCCTGTCACTGGATCTAACCAACGCCTTTATACACTGTGTCGTTGAAGACATCTGGGTATGAATTTCTGGGTATTATAAACCTAATGTCTTCAGCAACCATATTTACCAGTGCTCATATTGCAACGTTTGTTGTTATCATTGCTTTTCTCTGGCACTCCATATTATTGGTTCCCATATTGATTTATTTCTATACTTGGTCGTCTCATGAGATTTTTGTGGCCTAGCAATATGGGCTCTGTTAAAAATATACAATGATACCCGGTTAAGGCAGTGGAGAACTTTCAGAGGGAAATTAGCAGGAGATAACTAATAACTGACATCCATCAAACATGGCACGTGGAACTAGAACAGTCTACCCCAGTGAGCAAAATAAAGGGTTCAGTTCGAAATTCCAACTACCTGAAGAAGGCCGGAGCGTACAATGGCCGAAACGTTGTGATAAATATGGCGACAAAGATGAGGACAATAGTCCGAATAATGTAAATAATGTTTTCCTCTTTGTCATATAATTTCTTCAATAAATATAGTACAGGAGATAAGGTAAATAGATATAAGTAGGCTGCGCTAGAGGTAGTATTGTGCAGCAAGGTAGATGACTACAAAACCAAAACATTTAATTGAATCACGATTTTAAACACCATCATGAATTTTATATGACTTCCACGCATAGCACTACACCTGTTCAGAAATATCTAAACTATAAACTGTACACAACTGCTTTCCAAGATTAATGCTTAAAATGCCTTTGAGTGAGTGAAGATTATGAGTATAGATTACCGAACTTCTTCAAACTTTGTGAATTGGCGCTACATAATCACAAACAAATAACTGCACCAAATAACAGAAAATTTACACTTGTGGTATTTCAATTGAATCAAAATTTAAAATGAATTTATTTCGAAGAGAAAATAGTGCTATAATCAACATTTTGCCATTCCACATTACTTCATATAATAGATTAGGAAGGAAACCTCCATCAGTAATAGAAAGAGTGTTAACTTTTAATGGATTTGAGGGACCTTTTTTCCTAACATATTGTTTTAATAGAATGATTTTATAAATTTCAACCGACAGATGTACTGGGGGCTCGGCCAATGAATGACAAATATTTCCTAATTCAAATTGTTATTATTACCATTACAATTCTTCAAGTATTTCAAAAGTGTAGAAACCTATAATTTTACTGCTTATGAACGCATGGTCAATTAGTCAGAACACTACACTTCTGCCCATGAAACTAGGTTTCAAATCTCACCAAGGTTGATTCCTCAAGCACGACACTCTCCTCGTGGGGAAACGATTCCAGCTAGCGATATCTTTGGGAAGTACCTGAATACAATAACACATGTTGACCCATATCTTCACACCTTCTGACTGAAATAGGGTGGATGAAAATATCGATAGTTACACGACGTTACGTATCCTGATCGAGGCTTTCAGGAAACTAGCTTAGTCGAACTACACTCAAGTCATTTCATCTCTGTGCCATGTCCCTTTAATGTGTGGGTGATCATGGTTTTCCACAACTCCTTTTCATCTGAAACCCTTAGTATGTGTTGCCATTTTGATGTTTCTTCTAAACACAGTTCTGCAAACAAGTTATACCGGTTCTTTTTTGGTAGAGTATTCGCCACTTTCATTTGTCTCTCTTATCTTACGTCCAGTGATTATCAAATTGTCCAAGCTGTCTTTTCTCATTATACAAACTAGATATTTCAATACTCTCTTTCTGGTTCTAACAAAGTGTCTGTTTATTTTCAGTTTCTTTAAAACTCCCTCCTTACTCGCATGTTAACTTCATGGTATTCTCAGAATACATTTGTAGGACTACATTTTATTTGCCCCTCTTTTCTTCTTCATCTTTGAAGAGATTGACCAGCAGTCACAATTCAGGTATTGCATAAGATTTCTGTACTTTTTTCTATGTTTCTAAAGAAATCTTACTCATTCTTATTACTGTTCTTAACTTTTGGAAGGCGTTTTTAGCTATTCTAATGCGCCTTATTATTAAAGGCGTCAACGTTTCCATCTTCAATTTAAACATTTCCTAGATATTATCATCTTTTTGGCTTGATTTAGTTGTCTCTAATTTGAAGTTCACCACTTACAATGTTTCTTTTGCAGACAACCATATTTCCTGTCTTCTTACAATTTAATATGAATCCGATATCCTCATTTTCCATTGACAGATTATGTAATTGATTAACAGAATAGGGATTAGGAGATCAGTTTCATTACTGTCCCTTCTACCAACCCTTTGTCATCGGCATTTCTAAGGATTTTAAGATTGTAACACCTAATAATAAAATCCTGGTCGAACTTCTTTATCAGGACTTCTCTAATTCACTCGGAAGTTTGTATATCTCCAGTAAGAGAAAAAACCTCGTTTTGCGTACATTTAATTTTTTTTTTACTGAATTTGTTTTTGTGTAGAATCCTGCCTTCTTAGATGTGTTGCATGTTGACAGGCATTGAATGAAGTCCTCCCGGCTTTTTTTTCTTGGCCGGCCATTGCCAATCGTTTCGGTTCGGCATTAAAAGGCTTTAGGACAAAGAACGTTAACTTAACTATATCTATTTATCAGGTGAACATATCATTTATCTAACTATCAAGTGGAGGTCGCCACCTCACTGGTGAGCCATTTCGGACACGAAAGAGATCACGTCTTCATCGGTTGACGGCTAAGAATCAACAATATGGAATATTTCTCCGATCTTACGCTAGCTCAGCCAATCAAAATTGACTTCCCTATTATGGGTTACATCTGTCCCCAGGATACACTTCCTCTAAAAATAATATTTTGTTAAATTATCATTTAACAGTTGAAGTATAAAATACATTTTTTTCTGTGAGGGTTGAAGAAAGAAAATCATTGCCTAAAAAGCCTTCTACAAAAAGATTATCTAGCCAATCTACTAAAAGTTTTAATCTACCGAGAATGATGGATACTTGCTACTAATAGTAGACCAAATTCTTATTAAATCGTTTTAGATTTTATTTATTATATTGACCAGAATTGTGTATTCTACAATATGAATCTAGATTCATCCCTAAAAGTTACATTTGATATAACAGTTTTCATGGATTTCTTCAGCCAACACAGAAACCTCTCTTAGTGCAAATTAATTTATTACGGTGGCTTAATGCTATCATCAAATTAAACATGTTTCTTAATCTTATCTAGTCCTGGGTATGACGATAAACTACATCCGGCAATCAAGTTCTGTGATCAGGAGATTGGATATTTTATGGAGCATCGAAGCACTTCTTAATAGCTGTTGTTCCCAGATCCACCTTTTTACCCCACCTACGTCATTCATTCATAAAAGCTCACCCTGTAAGTGAATCTGTGCTTCCACCTACCATTCTTGTCCTCTATATGCCCCTTGGCGGTTATTTTTTCAAAAGCCTCGTTATGTGACCACGGAAATTCTGCTGTCATTTCCTGAATTTGAGCATAAGTGTTTTCTTCAAGAATGTGCCTTATTTTTCATGCTAAAGATTTGTTAACCACACTCCTTGCGTTAGACGGGGGTCTAATAAAAAAAATCTTGAAGGTCATGGACAGGAATAGCGCCGCCTTCTAAGACGTGCACTATTTTCCCATCAATCAATTCTGTAATGTTCAAAGACGGTATCTTCTTCTTACCTCAGATCCGAGAGGCGCCGAAGTATAAAGAATATAAGATCCTTACCTCCAAAGAACTGAGAGCATAGTAAGCATACGGGCACTAGATTACCAAGAGTTTTTTGTTTTTTTTATGAGGATATGGTGCCGAATATCCCTCAAAATTCACTTTCCCTACTCCTACCTCACCGTCTTCTATTTGAACCTTGGAACAGTGAGGATCATTAAGAAAGGTTCCACCATTATATTATGAAGATAGAGAACAACTAAAAAAGCAAGTGCGATCCCAGCCTGATGGGGAGAGGATACCTTCTGGATGGTCTTGCGAGGTATCCCGGAGAGAAAGTCCACGATAACAACATTTTGTTGGTGATGTCGTGGAACTCTGACTGTCTGCTGTTCTATGGTCTGTATAGTGCTGATTGTATTATATTGTGTGTATTATACGAATCATGGTAATAACTAGTCTTGTCAGGGTTCTTTATCGATGTTATTTTTTCTGTAATATACCTTTGTAAACATTGTATGAAATAATCATTGTTTCATGAATATATAAATTATAGTGTGTATTTGTAGGATGTATAATAGTATAGGAACTAAAAGTGAAGATGAAATGTTTATATCAAAGACGTGTTAAGTCGGTGAAAGCTTGTGTTCTCTTTGGCATCATCGGTTTGACTTAAACAATGATAAAGCGATGTTTTATGTAAATGTATTGGGGTCCCTGAGGATAAATTAGTATCATAAATCACATTAATTACTCGAGTTATCTCTTCGAGATTTGAGACGTGAATTGAGTCTGGTTGTCTATCTGCTACATTATTTTTTCTGTATATGTATTTGAAACGTTTGGTATTGTAAGATTTGAATTTGGGAGTTTTTATTAGCTTTATCTACATATATATACCAGTACACACACACGCACGCGAAAACACACACCAACACGCACACACAGATATATATATATATATATATATTTATAAATTTCTATCAAGCATTGAAATCAATCCTTTACATAAATTGTTAAATCCCAATTAGAGCATTTTTCGATTTACTTCCCTCTCCCTCTCTCTCCTTGCTGTAACACTCACTTGTATATATCTGTGTTACTGTTTTCTGTCTCCTCTTTCTCTTTCATTTTCCCTTTTTCTTTTCTCCCTACTCCCCTCCCATTTCTATATATCATTTCCGTTAAGTTAACCATCTAAATAGGTCAAGGTCTGGTCACTCCTCCTATCCCAATATAAAGTACACTTGAGAGAGATATGAAATTAACCTCTCCCTATAATCTACCATGTCTCTTTAACTATCCCTCTCACACCCCCTGTTAAATTACAAAATCTTACACTACCCATCAATTCTAATCTCATTTTCGTTTCATTTCGCTGTTGGAAATGCTATCTGATGATCCGGCGTCCTTTTAAAAGGACTCTGGTGAAATAAGTTATTGTAATGGTACCTTAAAGTAGTCTGCTTTTCTTTTAAAAATATATATATATATATATATATATATATATATATATATATATGTATGTATTTATGTATTTATGTATGTATGCATTTATCAACATATGTTATATCATATATCAGACAATGAATGTCTATTATGTCTGATCATGAGCAGTTCTTATGTTTGCTTGAATTTCGGGGGGCGGAAATACAGACAAAATTTGTCCAACACTTGCATATTCTTTTTATTAAGTAGTTGGTCCTAAGCTTTCGGCTCACATGAGCCATCCTCAGAATGATTATACAGGCATGAAACAAAGATATCCCCCGTCAATGATGATAAATTGTTGTTTTGACATAGGAAAATGCTATGCCACAACCACGGTGGCGGAATAGCAAACGCAGGTCGTCAGTTCAAGATGCGGTTCTATGACGTCATACCACGCAATAGACCGAAGTATTACAACAGGACCAATGTCTAGATGCAATGTAATGTGTTGTGACGAGTTTGAAATTTAATTTTGTTAAGTATGGGTTGCTTCGTTTTAATGTAGATTGCTTCCGAAATCTCAAGGTTCTTTTCATTGTGTCTCTGTGTGAGTAATTATTGTGTTATCAGCTAATATCTGTCTAATTTTATGTACATGGCTATGTTTAAATAATGATCTCCTGCCTCAATACAATATATATATATATATATATATATATATATATATATATATATATATATATATATATATATATACTTATAAACATTTGGGGTGAGCTCCTTATATCAAATTGCTCTGCTTAGCATTCGCGACAAAGACTCAATACGAAAATATCAGAGTGATTGGGTTTCAATCTGAGATAAGTGCAGATGATTAGGAAAGAGTTAGATGAGTCTAATTGTGATTACGAAGGTATTTGGAGTGATCACTAGTGATGACAACGTTATGCCGCCATTCATCTGCCCACAGGGATTCACACATAACTTGGAGGTATACATCAAGTAAGTTGAGTAAGTAGTGCTTCCCTGAAACCAGACTCTTGCCCCACAAGCAGGAGAACATAGTAATGGCAGTCAGACAATTTCTACGACCACATCAGCACTTATATCTGGTCACTTAACTCTTCAAACTTCAACCTATTTGCTTCTTATGCATGGGGCGCAGTTGAAAGAGAGACCAACAAAACTTTTTCTAACACAAAGATGAAGTGAAGGCAAGGATTATGGTTGCATTCACAAACGTATACAAGAAGACTATACAGAAGGGATGCAAATGCAGATGTCGTCTGGAGGCTGTTATTGAAGGCAATAGCGATTTTATTGAATAAATTTGCTCTTTATAAGTTAACATATATTTTTTCTTAATTTTCGTAAATGTATCTGCTAAAGTGAGATGTCAATGCTATTTTAGTTTTTGCTTATTTTACACAACGATTTAACAATCGCACACTGCATATTTAAGAGTGTCTACCGTAAACATTATGCTTAATAGCTTAAAAATGAAGGATTTGCTGAAATATATTTACATGGAATTTTGTTTTTGATCTGATGTGAGTAAGCCGCCCCTCTAAAAGTGGTTTTTGCTATAGTTTTGATGAATTGAATCGTGATTACGATATCAATGTAATAAATTATAACCATGCAATATTAGTATTTGCGACTTTTATATTATATTCTTACTCTGTCCTGCATATGATTTCTACCTAAATTCGATCCTCTTGGAAATATATGTCTGTTTACATACAAACATATATATATATATATATATATATATATATATATATATATATATATATATATATATATATATATATATATATATATATATATATATATATATATATATATATATATATATATATATATATATATATATATATATATATATATATATATATATATATATATATATATATATATATATATATATATATATATATATATATATATATATATATATATATATATATATCTGTATATATATATATACATATCTGCATATATCTGTATATATATATATATATATACATATATATCTGTATATATATATATGTATATATATATATATATATATATATATATATATATATATATATATATATATATATATATATATATATATATATATATATATATATATATATATATAGCCATTACGTGAAAGTGCCATTTACAAAACGTGTTACGTGAAAGCAATTAGAACTAAACTTGATCGCAATAGGACGAGAGAAATAGGCGGGTTATCAATAGAAATAGACATTGAACTAATCCGGAAAGCAGTAGAACTAGACATGATAATGTAAAAGTGTTTTGGAAATTGATTTCCCCACATCAAATTTACTAAACAATTCTTCTGTCTACGTGATTGCCTCAGATCAACCGTTTCTCTTTGTAAACTAATATTGTTGATGCTCCCAGGTTAGAATCAACTGTGGACAATTATATATGCACAACAATGAAAATAATGTTGGAGAAAAAGTCGAGACGGGAATCATCAGAATGAATTAAAAAGGAAATACATTTAGACCCAGCAATCCTTCTTCTGTTTACAGAAGAAAGGCAGCGAAGTCACTTCTAAATTGTGTACAGATTTCTCAGATGGTGATCTCAATAAGCTTTGATGATCATGAAGAAAAGATCCCTAGACGAGAAACTTATTGAAAAGCAACTTCAAATATTCCCGCTAGTCTCGACAGGACTTAGCTGATCAAACCTAGTATCGAACCTTCGATTAGTTCTCACTATAGATTCAGTATCACAAAGATATTTGTAATTATAGATAATTGAATCAATACGGTGGGTGTGTAGAAAATGTTTGCTGATGGGAACATTCCTGCATAAGCTGGAAAATGAAAACAACCTGTGGATGGGGAGATAATAGTAAAACAACATATTTTTGCCAATACATGGTAATTGAAACTAGATGGGGCATTTTCTCGACAATACAATTCGAGATTGTTAAATCGAGCTATTTTCGTATGAATGCTAGATGGCATAAGATCCATTAGATAGTTTTTTTCCAACAAGATCTTCCTAATAAATTCGATTTCTGAATTTAATTTGGTTTTCGAATAAATAATTAGTATCCGATAAACAAATGACTTAATCCTATTCACTTTTTCTTGTTTAGGAAAAAAATTACGTCTTGTGTACAATCAAGGAAATGTAGTTAGGCCTTTGTACCAATATAGCAAGAAAAGGCAAGAATGTTGTTTTCTTTTTCACATGTAAGCGTTAATGCTGGAAGGAGTCAACTGAAAATCCAAGATATCACATCACTCTGAAAAATACAAAAACATTGTCATCCACATATTGGTAAGAGAACAGAGGACTTTCAATTCAATCAATCCTATCATGTTCATAAAATCGAATGAAAATATAATCATAGCGGGCGTAAAGTGCTAACCAGAGCAAGTCTATGTATTTAAGTATTATAAAGTGTCAATACTAAATTTCATGAAGATGGCGTGAAATTACATAATTCTATAAACAGGAGGCTTAAATAACATCGATAAAATGCATCAGCATATATATACATATATCTGTAGTTTCTGCGGTGGAGCACACGTGAAA
Organism: Acanthosepion pharaonis; assembly: GCA_903632075.3. NCBI lineage: Eukaryota > Metazoa > Mollusca > Cephalopoda > Sepiida > Sepiidae > Acanthosepion > Acanthosepion pharaonis. The sequence continues at coordinate 523,551 of CAHIKZ030005074.1, forward strand.
AAATTGATTATATATATATATATATATATATATATATATATATATATATATATTTGGTTGGATAGATGTGAGATCTATCTCTGATATTGAGCGTTTTCTAATAAGTACCGCGTATATAATATATAAATAATTATACATATATATATTTGTTTATATTTATATACACTTTTCACATATATATATATATATATATATATATATATATATATATGAACGTAAATATATCAGTAAAAGAATTAAACATATCGGTAATATCACTGGACTTTCATTTCATGAAATCATATCCTGCTTTTAAAATTCAGTTATAATATTAGTCATAGCGGGCTTAAAGTACTCCCAAAAGCAAGATCGTCTATTTATCAGTAAATCATGAAGATATTATAAGTAATAGAAACCATCAAAACTTGATTCTACGGATATGCTGTCATATTACATAAATTGGAATTGCTAATGGCAAAATGTGGCAAATAGGTAATAAATTAAATTAATTCTTCATGTAATGAAAATAATATATTTCCGGCACTGTTAGCCAACCATTTAGTTTTGAACCCAGGATAGATAAAATTAGCCTTAATGGGATATTTTCCTTGTGGCTACTTCGTAAACACTTCAACAGAGGCTGTAACGAATCAACAGTTCTAACGGCCACAGGAAAAATCCTCATCTTTTAAAAAATTGTGCAAAGACTTTGGGAATTTAATGGCTTCGTTTTTTTTTGTGTGTGTGTGACACCCGATTCCAATTGTATGTCTATCGGCGTCTCCCAAAATCATAATTTTTTTTTCACATAATCTTTTGCAGATTAATATCAGCAAGCTTTTAGCTGTCAGTTTTAGTAATGATGTTGGATTTGCACGATCATTTAGAGTCACAGCAGAAGCACGGGTTCAGTCCTGAACCCGGTCCTTTTTTTAAAAACACACACACACACACACACACACACACACACACACACACACACACACACACACACACACACACATTTTATCCCACATGAAAAATATCGTTTCTTGAGGGCGCTCCTTGACACTATAAAAACGTGTATATTTTCTTTTTTACAGCTTCTGGCTATAAGATGCAGGCACACGTGGGGAAATATGTCCCCTATTGGAGCGCGTTCATTTTCACGGTTTTACTTTCCTTTCTTGATTTTGTACTCTTTTACACACTTGTCAATAACGTGGTCCTACATAACTTCCAAACACAAACACGCACATTTTCTAGTTTAAAAGTTTTCTCTGAAATTAGTCTTTAAATGTTATTCTTCTTTTATTAAAATTGTAATTCCTTTTGTCAATGCACGAAATTGTCCCTTATATTTATATTGTTTTGTATTACTCTTTTATTATTTGAACTCGTATTGAGACCGGCAATATTTCTTGTGTGTTAAATTTTCCAGGAGCGCCTAAATATTTATTATCCAAAGTGATGATGACCGCATTAGAACGGTGGCTAAATATTTTCATTAGTATACCAGCGATCTTGCAACCCATGTATATATACTGTTTTCCTGGTCAATCCAAATTCATAAATAATTATATTGGATATACCACCACATGCCTAACATGAAGAAACACATTACATCTTTCCTACAAAATTTCAATTAGGTCTCATATAATTACACATGGTGACATACCAAACTCTCTCTAGAACATATTCTTTGTTAATACATATACAACAGTCTCATCCACGTGTAAAAATGGCTAAATAATGGATGAATTATTAATGAACAAGAAAAACAAAACCCGAATAATATCAGACAAGCACACGGCCACAATATGCTGACTGTGTTTGGCAAATAAAATATTCCTATAAATTTAGATACGGATATAAAACAATACATACATACAGTTAAAAGTAAAAATAAGATCAGCCATGATAATGGACAAAAGTATAGCTAATGCGCTTCGACATGTAAAATGTGTGTTTGTGTGTGTGTGCTAGTGTGTGTTTGATGGGAGAAAAAGCGAATACGAAACGTTTATCCATCTGACAGATTTCTATTTTATTAAAGCCTTATCAATCCAAAAATGAGATATGAATATCTCATTCTCTGATGAAGCTTTAATAAAAGTGAAACGTGTTAGATTGATATATTTTTCTTTTGTGTCTCCCAAAATGAAATAACGAGATCTTCTCAAAGATGAAGAGGAGAAACCTAAGTCATGTATGTGATTCTAGAGAAGTATGCTGAGGATACCGGAAACAGAACATATGACCAACGATGAAATTTTGGAGAAATAAAAGAAACGACTACTTCACATCAGGAGGAGGCCTTTTGAGGTTTGGGGGGGGGTCATAATGAGGACTGAGTTTTTAGTAAATCTGATAATTACGGGACAGATTGAGGACAATAGGAACAGAGGAACCAATGAATAACTTGCTTTTTGAGCTTGGGTAAGTTGGAGGGCAGAACAAGGTTTAGGATAAATGACCCAAAGATAAAATTTAAGTGCTAAAGGAGCCAGGAAGTTGTGGATAGCATAATTACCTACGTCCTTAGGGGAAAACTCACGTAAAAAAAAGAAGCTCCTTTTCCATCAGGTAAACTACTCATAAATACGATTTGATCAGGGTACTGATTTCGAAACGAACGTAGGCTCACATGATTATGCTTTAACTCAGGAATTAGTTTTCTTCCTTCACCTGACTAAAATGATCATACATTAGAAAGGAAACTTAACACATCTACGCCTATATAGAAGCAAGCTTTATTGATGTCGTGTTGTCTCACTTTGATGGGAAAGCCTTTTCGAATTTATAAATGTTTTTTTTCTTTTCAGTTGGATTATGAATGTATTTATTTTTTTTTTTTTTACTGCCGAACAAAATATTTCTTAAATTAGAAGGGGTGCTATGTATTTATGTTATGTTTTACCATCAAGTCCTGATCTGTATCCGATCGAAAATCTATGGTCAATTGTGAACATAAAATTATGTGAACGTGACAAGCAATATAAAAGCAAGACAAACCTATTGGAAGCAATTAAAACTACCATGTTGGAAATTGAACCTGTTGAAGTAAAAAAATGACTAAATTAATAGATAATATATTACTCGTTTTTATTGAGAATAAATGAAAAGGATTCAAAGACTTATAATATATATCTTTTTTAATTGTTCTATTATAGGTCTTGATCAATTTTATTACCTTTTTATTGAAGTAAAATATGTTTATTTGGTTTACTTAATAACTTCAGACGGTAGATTTTTTTTTTTTTTTTTTTAGAATACATCAATTAACTTCAATAAAACATATTGGTAATATCTAAAAATTTTAACTCTGGCTTGGTTTTGACATCTGAATTGATTGTTTAAAATTTGATATTTTTTTCAAACGAAATTGAATTATTGAATTTTATATGATTTGCTTAATAACTTCAGACAGTTTGTAGCTTGAATAATATCAAATCTATCACTGTCCTAACACCATGGTGTCCGTTTTCTTCATCAATGTATTTATTATGCAATATATCATTTCCCCTCTTTCTTTATCTTGATGACTTGTACATTATATATCAGACTTCAACAGCATTCAACGAGTTCTTCTTTAAATTCTTCTTCTTCTTCCATTTTTTAAAATTTTTTCTGTTTTTTTCTTGTTCTTAATTTTTCATTTTTTCATTTTCTTTTTCAGGGACCTCATTTCTTATAATTTTATATCTTTTTTCCTTTTCTTTTCTTGCAGCTTCTTTTCCTTCTTCTTCTTCTTTTCCTTCTTCTTCTTTTCTTTCTTCTTCTTCTTCTTCGTCTTCTTCTTCTTCTTCTTCTCCTCCTCCTTTAATACCTTGTCCTTTTTCTTCCTTTAATTTTTCCTTCTTTCCTTTTTTCTCTTTTTCCTTCTTGCTTTCTTTTTCACCCTCATTCTTTATAATTTTCTCGGCTTCTCATTTTATTTTCTTACTGTTTTCCTTCTCTTATTTCATTTCCTTCTTATCTCTTCTTTACTCTTCTTTTTTATTCTTCAGCTTATTTTTTTTATCATCTTCTCTTGATTTTCTTCTTTTTCGCCCTCATTTCTTAAAGATTTTCGTTTTCCTTCTTTCTTCTTATTTCCTGTACATGTTACTTCCTTTCCTTCTCAGAAAGGAAGAAAACAAAAAGAAAAAAAGTAAATAAAGCGGAACAGTTCTTTATTTCTTTTTTTGTCTTCTTATTTTCTTATAATCCTTCTTTTTTTCCATTTTCTTCTTCTGGTTTTCTTCTCTTCTTTCTTTTTTTTATTCTTCTACTGTTTTTTCCTTTGTCTAATTCAATTTCTTTTGATTTACTGATTGTTACAGTCCCTCATCAACCTTCCCCTGTGACTTGGATTGGATTAAAAGCACTTTCTTAAGCAATACTCATTAGCCCAAACCTTTAATTTGAGATTAAAATTGATTCCTCTGATTATATCAGTATGAATATTTCACTTAATCATTCCGAGCGCTCCTACAACTACCGGAAAAACTGATGTACGTAAATCTTTAGGAAAACCTTATGCTTAAATATCGGTGTGATTATTCTTATGGGATAGCCTGTAATATATTTGAACTCTTCTATGGAGATAATTTTTAAGTTTGTAGAATAATACGTCTATACAATTGTAAATTCAGCGTGCAAAATAAAGATTACGCTTTCTAAAACTGATGAAAATTTGATTATATGCTATTTTTCTTTACGAGAAATTTTTGTCAAACTTTAACGACTGTTGAACTCCTTATAGTATTTAATGTCTTTGAGGTTATGGCTAACTGTTTTTTTGGGGTTTTTTTTTGAGATTTACAAACTTGTTTCGTTCAATTTCGCAAACCAATCGACGAAATTTGAATAACCTGATTTGTTTAGAAAAATACTTTGACAAAAAAATCTTATTTCGAGATTTAATAATTGCTTAATTGAATTTTATAGGACTTCATCGTAAACAAACATTTTTTAACAAAATTTTGTATTCCCTTTTTGACAGCGGAGAATAAATTCTTAGGATTTTTTACATTTGAGCATGAAACATACAATACGTAAATATTCTTTCTGGAGCCAAAGTGCAACTTTTGAAGCTTTTGTTCCTGTTAAGTATATTGACGAAACTGCAGCTAGTTAAGTAAAATAAATATAGCCTTTGAAATGACTTACGAAAGTCAATCTCCCTTTGTTGTATGATGTGTATGGGGGGGGTGTATGAATGATGTTTGTGGCTGTAGTTAAGTCATTTGGTATCTTTCCCCAGTGTAGTATTCAGAGAAAGAATGACGACGTAGTGATTTATGAATTTTAAATAATAAAACTTTTTCCCTTAAAAAATAATGCGCATTTATTGTACTAAGCTACGAATCCTAGTAAACCAATTGTACTTTGTACTCCCTTACCTTTTGTACACTTCTCCCCAAAACTTGCTTTCGGTCGATAAATCTATGGCTATTTTAGTGGATGTGAAGGACTAAAGTCATAGAATTGTATATATAGATTGACAAGGTTATAATATTCGCGTACCTTCCAGTAATGCATTACACTCTTATACTTAAATCAATGCGATATTACGATACAACATCCAGATGTTAGAGGGATTACGGCTCACAGTTCCCGTACAATCACCGAAGATAAGCAACATTAAGCCTGGTAAGTGAGCTAGATGGGTGACCGCCTGGAAATAGCAGGTGCCATAAGCTTACACGGGTTGTCTAAAAGATAATGTCACGGAATAGTTAATCGAAGAGCTGAGTTCCAATACCATATGGATGCGTTCTGGTCACATGCTCAAATAACATTGGGAAACCTATGAATTTTATAATGTCGTCTGCGCACTATCAGTTACTCGAATTCAATGCCAGAGGACACATTCAAAGCTAAATATGATAAAAACAAGATTAAGAAACTCGGTGTCTGAGGTGAATTTAGAATTATTCATTCTGTTATCCATTGAAATGGAATTGGAAGCGGCAGCAATTATTGATAGATTCCAATTATCATTGAGTGAACACAATCGATTGCTCTTAATATAGTGGAGGCCATGCACTGCTCTATTGTTCTTTTGACCTATCTGGTAATGTCTGAATCGTGAAGTAAGCTATTTATAAGTATACTTAAACCAATTACTTAAAAAAGAAATGCAACATACAGTTGTAATAGTTCATATTTACATTTACCATGTCCTGCCAGTAACACATAAACGCACACTGTAATTGCTAAGAAATGTACAATTTTTTCAATAAAAAATTGTAACTTTTTTTTTTCATGTGTATGTTTTGAAAATATTATTGATTTATTATGAAAATTAAATGATAGCTTTGCATTTATGGGTGCGAATATTTTGTCTCTCAACAATATTTTTAGACCAAGTTCGAAACTTGTTATTAGATATCTGTATTTTTGTTCACGTGTTTTTGATTATGTTCAAAGAGACACCGTTGATTCGTTGGAATGTTTCAATATTGAGAAGATTTATGTATATCATCCCACCAGTTATCGGTTAGATATTAGGAGTAGTATCTGGAAAATAAGTTTATTTACAAGAAATTCTTAAAGCAATATTCATTCAAAAGAGAAAGATACTTACAATCCAAAATATATTTAAGGTTAATATTTTTGAATCCTTTCACCTTCAAGTAAGATAGTAAGGGAGTTACTGAGAGGGGAAAAATAAGAAAAAAAAACTTAATAAAGAGCAAGGACAATAAAAGAAGTGTAATAAAGAACCCCGTAGATAACTATTGACATTGTCTTTACAATTTTGAAGATCTAAGTTGACTAGAAAGCCTCAAGTCAGAAGAGAGATTCCACAAGGGAGTAGTAAGAAAGAAGAAATTGTTACATCTAACTAAATCAACTGGATATCTATCTATCTATCTATCTATCTATCTATCTATCTATCTATCTCTCTCTCTCTCTCTATATATATATATATATATATATATATATATATATATATATATATATATATATATATATGTGTGTGTGTGTGAGTGTGTGTGAGTGTGTGCATGCATAGGGCACCTCGATGCGGTGTAATGATTAGCAAGAATGTCTCGCTAGAACAATTGCGACTGCGTACTGAGTTCTATCCACACTAGGTGCTCAATACTTTCGACCTTGTGCCACCTCTGTGCTAAGCTTGGACAATCATTATATATATATATATATATATATATATATATATATATATATATGCAAATTTTATTTATACATGCGCGGCACTAATTGGAAAGCCCTCAATATCAGTGATAGAACTAACATATTTAGTTAGATTGATGTGAGTTTGTGACCCAGGGTTTCATGCTTTTTGCAATCGTCAGAACAGTCTACCCCAGCAAGCGAAATAAAGTGTTCAGTTCTACATTACAACCACCTGAAGTAGGCCTGAGCGTACAACGGCCGAAACGTTGTGATAAATATGGGCAAAAAATGGGGACAATATTTCGAATAATGTTAATGTGTATATAATACGTCATCTCAGAAATATAGAATGATAAGAAATTGACTTTTGTGACCTCAATGAACACTTGTTACCACTTTAGTAATGCCAACGAATATTCATTGTCACTATCGTAATGCTCATTGTAGTAGAGACTTTATAATAGCAGATACAACTATAGTATACTGTTGAACAATGCTGGTGTCAGACACCTTTGAATAGTACTTGCACTAATAGAACTTGATCGATAACACTTGCTCAAACAGTAATCAGTATAGTGATCTGAATAGAGAAATAGTTTAATGCATAGAGTAGAGAATAGCGGTCCATTTATTGATGGAGTAGAAATGGGGATCCGTATAGTAATAGAGGATAGACTAGAAATGGTGATCATTTAGACGTCACGTGACTGCCTTTATATGTGTTTCTTCCTTGGTCACCTGATCCACTTTATTCAATAATGGGATTGCCTGTGTTTATTCATTGACAATATATGTTCAAACTCACTTTAGTCCTATATGACATTAAAAAGAAAAGATTTATCGGCATTATCATCAACGTATGTTTTAACTACAGATAAAAAGCATTGTGGGTCATTCAATTATAAATAGAATTTGTTGCTAATTATTTTAATAGAAAAATGTATTGTAGGATTTTTTTAAATATGAGAATGTATTTTTACACTATTATGTGTTTTGCTTTTGAGGATGAACTATTCATTCATAGTTGGGATATTAACAGGTGCTACCGCCCCGGATCAGTGTTGAAGGGGAACACCAACAATTACTAAATGGTTCCTCGCACCTTGTTGCCGGATGTAGTTTATCTTCATACCGAGGACTGTGGATATCACCACACAAATGTTGTATTAAAGAACAAAAACAGATGATGAAAAAATCACGAGTGTATATAATAATGACTCCTCATACTAGAAATTAAGACATGAATTAGAAATATTTATTAAATAGAGCAGCCTACGATAAAAGATAACAGATGTATATTATTCTACATAATAATCTCTATTTTAAATATTTTTTAACAAATTAACATCAGCAACAAAATATCTCCCTTGGATCAACTAAATAAAAAAAAAAATATTCTGGAACCAGGGTGATGCCGGGGTTGAAAACCTGCCCTTCACCTGGGGCTTGGACAACCAGCATTGAGGTTCTTGGTCGGATGAGGTGGGAACAGTTAAACATTCAAATTTTAAAATACCTGAATAAAATTAGTGATTTTAAAAGTTTTTAATTTATAGTGAGTTTAAAGTAACACAAAAATTAAGAATTTAAAAATGTTTGTTTTACATTCCGTCTAAAATATTTTGAATTAAGGAAATCAATTTTATTTCTTAAAAATACCAATGCATCAGAGTTAAAGTGAGAGGTTTCATGAGGTCAAGTCTTGCAGTTCAACGAATTCTGTGATTTGAAGAACTCATTTTTCAGGCTGAGTTTCGACTGAAATCGATCTTTTGGTCTGAATTGGTCTTATAGCCCAAATCATTGTTAAAGTGAACTTTTGAAGTACCATCTTTTGAATTAAAGAATACAAAGTTATTTCCTCTAAATTATCATTGGTGTTTTCTCACCTAGAGCAGATGGCACTTTAGTTTTGGACTATAGGCCCAATTAGCTGACCGCAGTGGGAGGGCGGACTTTTAAGCTAATAAGATAATAAATGATAAATATGATGTCACAAAACATGAGTGACGTGAGAAAAATCATCAATTGAAAACATAATGCTAAAATTATCAAAATAACTTACTGGAGAAACAACTCCTCCTATTGTTTTATTCCCTGGAGATTACGAAAATGGCTGAAAATAGACGCAGAAATAATATCAGGATAAAATAATATCAGTAAAAAAATGAAAACAGAAAAAATTAAATAAATGAAACATATCAAAATAAATATTGTCATGCCCATCAAACGAGTATTCAATATAGAATTTGCGGATAAAACACACACCTATCTCTGTTTCCCCCGTCCGTATATATATATATATATATATATATATATATGTTTGTGTGTATCTGTGTGCTTACAATTGGCACAAGCACAAGCATAAATATTATGGAGGAGCAAAAATAATCCTTCCAACAGTGCATAAAAGCGTGGCAAAAAGGATAGACAAGTTCGTTAGTCTCGAGGGCAGATAGTTTGAAGGGGAAACCATGTAATTTGTTGTTTGGAACTGAAATAATTTGTTTGTGACATCAGTCCATTAGATTTTTCAAACGGAGACCATATACAATATATATATATATATATATATATATATATATATATATATATGAGTGTATGTGTGTATATATATATATATATATATATATATATATATATATATATATATATATATATAAACGTGTGTGTGTTGTACAGAGGGGTGGTATTGAACTATTCTTGGCCAAGCCAAGTGATGCCAAAATAAATGAAGATATATTTTACTGACTCTTGTACCGCGACCTCATGCTGAGTTGTATGTAATTTTCAGTGACTTCAACTATAAATCCGTTTTTAATTACGTGCCCATACCCTTAATTTTCCATGCGTCTTTTGAAGAAGTTTCTCTTAGTAAATATACAGTAAATTGTACAATTGTTACTTGTAATTTATGTCACTGCTATTTCGTTGGTGTTGAAATATAGTACAAATAACAATTTTGAATATACGTATTCGATGACTTTAGGGTACATCCCTATCGATATCTTACATTGTTATGCAGTAAGTTGAGTAGTCAATGGTGACTGTTTACATTATCATAAAATACACTTCAACTTGAGATATAAGTGTAAGGGCGTATTTTAAATGAGTTTGAGGAGAATGGTAATCATGTATGCTCTAGAACAATGTTCCTCGACATTCTTTTCTTTGTCGTTCATTTTTGGTGTAAAAAGAGTTCAGGTTCACATAAGCACAAATAGATATTTCATATAATAGGAAATATATTTTATTTACGAAAGCAAAATGTTGTAGAAAATATAAATACTGATTAATGAATACACTGCTCTGTGTGTCTACCATCATTTTGTGAAGTTGATATTCTTCATTCTGCTTCATACGAAAGCCTCCTGGCTCGTTTTACAAATGTCTCATTTGTGGATCTAACATCCCCGGTTGACAATCACTGCTCTAAAAAGAGTTCACTAGGTGGGTTCACAATTCCACGTGCCATGTCTAAAATAGCCTAAACATGTACTGAACTCACACTCTTTATTGTCACTGGATAATAACGCCATTATCCATTATGCCATGTTTTGAGGACATCTTTATGAATTTCTGGGTATTATAAACCTAATGTCTTCAGCAAAATACCAGTTTCATATTGCAATGTTTGCTGTTATCATTCCATGTTTCTACCAGAGCTTATAATGCAATTTTTGTTGTTATTATCGCTTTTCTCTGGCACTCCTTATTTAATCCCACAATTTCAATGCTTGGTCGGTCTAGGGGACTTAGCATATGTCTGATTCCTTGTTTACGAATTTTCCAGCAGTGTTTTTGAATGATCTTGAGGTACGTTGCTCACGGACGGAGTTGAAAGATTTTTGATCGAAGGTTTTGGATGTTCAACACTAATACACTAAATTTAGAATATTCAGAATTTGGTGCAAAAACATTGTTTATTAAAAGACATGTTGTTCATTACAAATAATGGATTTGTTTTGAACAGTTTGATGTCATTTTTTTTCATTAATCACCATTTGTGGCCATGGGTTTCGTTTTTTCTTTAGTTAATCCGTACTTTTGATTATGCCTATATGATTTTTGCGTGAATTTTTCCGATTACTTTCATTTTCATTGCCTACCAAACTTTTATTTATTAGCGAAATTTTCACCGAAGAAATCGCGTATCCATATCATGATCAGTTTCATAAGACATGATTTAACTTTATTTCCCCCATTACTTAGCTGCCAATTTTAATACGATTTTCTATAAGTTTCTTGCCCCCGTGAATTAATCACAGATCACCGCAACATACTATATTTTCTATACGTCATTTTGCCCCGTCATAAGTTGATCACCGCAGCATACTGTAAATTTTGTATACATTCTTTCAGAATTTAAGCACAGATTCTATATTTTTTATACGTTTTTGCCCCGTCAGTAAATCACCGTAACATACTATATATATAGTTCAGGTTCATTGATAGATCACAAATAGATATTTTCTTGCCCCGTCATATAATAGGAATACTATATTTTTATACGTTTTTGCCCCGTCAGAATTAATAAGCACAGATCACCGCAACATACTATATTTTTTTGTACGAAAATAATAAGCACAGATCACCGCAACATACTATATTTTCTAAACGTTTCTAAATATGTCAGAATTAATAAACAATACAACATACTATATTTTCTATGTTTTTGTCAGAAATATAAGCACAGATCACCGCAACATCATTTTGTCAGAATTAATGCTACAGATCACTGCAACATACTATATTTTCTATACGTTCATTGCCCCGTATAATAAGCACAGATCACCGCAACATACTATATTTTTATGTCGTTTCTTTTTGAAATAATAAAAATCACCGCAACATACTATATTTTCTATACAGGTTCAACATTAAGCACCGCAACATATATATTTTTATACGTTTCTTGCCCCGTCAGAATTAATAGTAATCACCGCAACATACTATAAATATACGTTTATTGCCCCGTCAAATTAATGCACAGATCACCGCAACATTCTTATTTTCTATACGTTTCTTGCCCGTCAGAATTAAAAGCACAGATCACCGCAACATACTATATTTGATTTCAGAATTGAATACATTTTCTGCGTCAGAATTAAAAGCACAGATCACCGCAACATACTATATTTTCTATACGTTTCTTGCCCGTCATTTTAAGCACAGATGCAACATACTATATTTTCATACGTTTTTTTCAGAATTAATAATGCACAGATCACCGCAACATACTATATTTTTTACGTTTTGTCCCGTCAGAATTTTAAGCACAAATCACCGCAACATACTATATTTTCTAAATTTCTTGCCCCGTCAGAATTAATAAGCACAGAATCACCGCAACATAGATATTTCATCATTTAGTCAGAATTATATGCACAGATCACCGCACATAAATATTTTCTATACGTTTCTTTGTCAGAAAATCATACTATATATTCGTGTCAGAATTAATAAGCACAATCACGATCATACACTATTCGTTTTCTGTCATAATTAATAACACAGATCACCGCAACATACTATATTTTCTATACGTTTTTGCCCCGATCAGAATTTAAGCACAGATCACCGCAACATACTATATTTTCTATATGAATTAATAATAAGATCACCGCAACATACTATATTTTCTATTCGTTTCTTTGAATTAATAAGCAAGATCACCGCAACATACTATATTTTCTATTCGTTTCTTGCCCCGTCAGAATTAAAAAAGATCACCGCAACATACTATATTTTCTATACGTTTCTTTTGCCCGTCAGAATTAATAAGCACAGATCACCGCAGCATACTATATTTTTATACGTTTCTTGCCCCGTATCATATTTTTATTTGTCAGAAAAAGCACCAAGATCATACTATAGTACGTTTTTCTTGGTCAAATTCTTGCACAGATCAATGCAACATACTATATTTTCTATTCGTTTTTGCCCCGTCAGAATTAATAAGCACAGATCACCCAAATTTATCTTTTTCCGTTGGTTCAGAATTAATAAGCACAAATCATTGCAAATAGAAACGTTTCTTGCCCCGTCAGAATTAATAACAGATCAACCGCAACATACTATATTTTCTATACGTTTCTTGCCCCGTCAGAATTAATAGCACAGACAGACATACTATATTTCAGTTTTTTGGACCGTCAGAATTTTCTAAAATGTTGCCCCGTCAGAATTAATAAAAGATCATGCAATATACTATATTTTCTATACGTTTTGCCCCTGTCAGAATTAATATACAGATCACCGCAACATACTATATTTTCTATACGTTAAAATTGTCAGAATTAATAAGCACAGATCATACTATATTTTCTATTTGCCCCGTCAGAATTAAAATTCAGATCACCGCAACATACTATATTTTCTATACGTTTCTTGCCCCGTCAGAATTAATAAGCACAGATCACCCGCAACATACTATATTTTCTATACGTTTCTTGCCCGTCAGAATTAATAAGCACAGATCACCGCAACATACTATATTTTCTATACGTTTCTTTGCCCCGTCAGAATTTAAGCACAGATCACCGCAACATATATATTTTCTATACGTTTCTTGCCCCGTCAGAATTAATAAGCACAGATCCTGCAATATTTACTATATGTTCACAAGCACTATAACGTTTCTTGCCCCGTCATAATTAATACTCATACTATATTTTCTATACGTTTCTTGCCCCGTCATAATTAATAAGCACAGATCACCGCAACATATTATATTTTCTATACGTTTCTTGCCCGTGAATTAAAAAGCACAGATCACCGCAACATACTATATTTTATACGTTTTTGCCCCGTCAGAAATAATAAGCACAGATCACCGCAGCATACTATATTTTCTAAACGTTTTGCCCGTCAGAATTAAACAGATCACCGCAACATACTTGTTTTTGAATTAATAGCACAGATCATAATTATATATTCGTTTGTGCCCCGTCATAATAATAATACATGATCACCGCAACATACTATATTTATATATATATATTTTTTCTTGCCCCGTCATAATTATAAGCACAGATCACCGCAACATACTATATTTTCTATACGTTTCTTGCCCCGTCAGAATTAATAACACAGATCACCGCAACATACTATATTTTCTATACGTTTCTTGCCCCGTCAGGAATTAATACAATATGCAACATACTATATTTTCTATACGTTTTTTGCCCCGTCAGAATTAATAAGCACAGATCACCGCAACATACTATATTTTCTATACGTTTCTTGCCCGTCAAAATTAATAAGCACAGATCACCGCAACATACTATATTTTCTATACGTTTCTTGCCCCGTCGAATTAATAAGCACAGATAATTACGTTTTGACGTCAGAATTAATAAGCACAGATCACCGCAACATACTATATTTTCTATGCGTTTCTTGCCCGTCATAATTAATAAGCACAGATCACCGCAACATACTATATTTTCTATTCGTTTTTAATAAGATATAAGATCACCGCGTATACTAATAATCAGAATTAATAAGCACAGATCACCGCAACATACTATATTTTCTATACGTTTCTTGTCCATTTAAGCACAGATAAAAATTATTGGTTAAGCACAGATTATAATATATACGTTTCTTGCCCCGTCAGAATTAATAGCACAGATCACCGCAATACTATATTTTCTATACGTTTCTTGCCCCGTCAGAATTAATAAGCACAGATCACCGCGACATACTATTTTTTCGGTTCGTTTCTTGCCCCGTTTAAGCACAGATCACCGCAACATACTATATTTTCTATACGTTTCTTGCCCCGTCAGAATTAATAAGCACAGATCACCGCAACATACTATATTTTCTATACGTTTCTTGCCCCATCATTTTTGTTTCTTGAAATTAATAAGCACAGATCACCTATATTTTCATACTATATTTTCTATCGTTTCTTGCCCGTCAGAATTAATAAGCACAGATCACCGCAGCATACTATATTTTCTATTCGTTTCTTGCCCCGTCAGAATTAATAAGCACAGATCACCGCAACATACTATATTTTCTATACGTTTTGCCCGTCAGAATTAATAGCACAGATCACCGCAACATACTATATTTTCTATACGTTTCTTGCCCCGTCATAATTAATAAGCACAGATCACCGCAACATACTATATTTTCTATACGTTTCTTGCCCCGTTTTAATTAATAAGCACAGATCACCGCAACATACTATATTTTCTATTCGTTTCTTGTCCCGTCAGAATTTATTAGCACAGATCACCGCAACATACTATATTTTCTATACGTTTCTTGCCCCGTCAGGAATTAATAAGCACAGATCACCGCAGCATACTATATTTTCTATACGTTTCTGCCCCGTCAGAAATAATAAGCACAGATTGATGCAACATACTATATTTTTTCTATTCGTTTTGCCCCGTCAGGTCACATTAATCACAGATCACCGCAACATACTATATTTTCTATTCGTTTCTTGCCCCGTCAGAATTAATAAGCACAGATCACCGCAACATACTATATTTTCTATACGTTTCTTGCCCCGTCATAATTAATAAGCACAGATGCAACATACTATATTTTCTATACGTTTCTTGCCCCGTCAGAATTAATAAGCACAGATTTTACTATATTTTCTATACGTTTCTTGCCCCGTCAGAATTAATCAGATCACCTGCAACATATATATTTTCTATACGTTTCTTGCCCGTCAGAAATAATTAGAATCACCGCAACATACTATATTTTCTATTCGTTTCTTGCCCCGTCAGAATTAATAAGCACAGATCACCGCAACATACTATATTTTCTATTCGTTTCTTGCCCCGTCATAATTAATAAGCACAGATCACCGCAGCAACTATATTTTCTATACGTTTTTGCCCCGTCAGAAATAATAAGCACAGATCACCGCAACATACTATATTTTCTATACGTTTCTTGCCCCGTCAGAATTAATAAAAGCACAGATCACCGCAGCAAAACTATATTTTCTATACGTTTCTTGCCCCGTCAGAAATAATAAGCACAGATCACCGCAGCATACTATATTTTCTATTCGTTTCTTGCCCCGTCAGAATTAATAAGCACAGATCACCGCAACATACTATATTTTCTATTCGTTTCTTGCCCCGTCATCAGATATTAATAATTAATAAGCACAGATCACCGCAACATACTATATTTTCTATACGTTTCTTGCCCCGTCAGAATTAATAAGCACAGATCACCGCAACATACTATATTTTCTATACGTTTCTTGCCCCGTCATAATTAATAAGCACAGATCACCGCAACATACTATATTTTCTATACGTTTCTTGCCCCGTCAGAATTAATTCACAGATCACCGAACTATATTTTCTATACGTTTCTTGCCCGTCAGAATTAATAAGCACAGATCACCGCAGCATACTATATTTTCTATACGTTTCTTGCCCCGTCAGAAATAATAAGCACAGATCACCGCAGCATACTATATTTTCTATTCGTTTCTTGCCCCGTCATAATTAATTTTCTAAGCCCCGTCAGATCACCGATCACGCAATACTATATTTTCTATTCGTTTCTTGCCCCGTCAGAATTAATAAGCACAGATCACCGCAACATACTATATTTTCTATTCGTTTCTTGCCCCGTCAGAATTAATAAGCACAGATCACCGCAACATACTATATTTTCTATACGTTTCTTGCCCCGTCAGAATTAATAAGCACAGATCACCGCAACATACTATATTTTCTATACGTTTCTTGCCCGTCGTCACCCGCAACATACTATATATACGTTTCTTGCCCGTCAGAATCACCGCAACATACTATATTTTCTATACGTTTCTTGCCCGTCATAATTAATAAGCACAGATCACCGCAACATACTATATTTTCTATACGTTTCTTGCCCCGTCAGAATTCATAATAAGCACAGATCACCGCAGAATCATACTATATTTTCTATACGTTTCGTTTTTTGCCCGTCAGAATTAATAGCACAGATCACCGAATTATTTTCTATACGTTTCTTGCCCGTCATAATTAATAAGCACAGATCACCGCACAAGCATACTATATTTTCTATATTTTAAGCACAGATCACCGCAACATACTATATTTTTTTGCCCCGTCAAATTAATAAGCACAATCACCGCAACATACTATATTTTCCGTTTCTTGCCCCGTCAGAATTAATAAGCACAGATCACCGCAACATACTATATTTTCTATACGTTTCTTGCCCCGTCATAATTAATAAGCACAGATCACCGCAACATACTATATTTTCTATACGTTTCTTGCCCCGTCAGAATTAATAAGCACAGATCACCGCAGCATACTATATTTTCTATACGTTTCTTGCCCCGTCAGAATTAATAAGCACAGATCACCGCAACATACTATATTTTCTATACGTTTCTTGCCCCGTCAGAATTAATAAGCTGAATCACCGCAACATACTATATTTTTCTATACGTTTCTTGCCCGTCGTCAGAATTAATAAGCACAGATCACCGCAACATACTATATTTTCTATACGTTTTTGCCCCGTCAGAATTAATAGCACAGATCACCGCAGCATACTATATTTTTATACGTTTCTTGCCCCGTCAGAATTAATAAGCACAGATCAACATACTATATTTTCTATACGTTTCTTGCCCGTCATAATTTCACCGCAACATACTATATTTTTCTATACGTTTCTTGCCCCGTCAGAATTAATACCGCAAGCATATTTTCTATACAGATCACCGCAACATACTATATTTTCTATTCGTTTCTTGCCCCGTCAGAATTAATAAGCACAGATCACCGCATCATACTATATTTTCTGTACGTTTCTTGCCCAGTCAGAATTAATAAGCACAGATCACCGCAACATACTATATTTTCTATACGTTTCTTGCCCCGTCAGAATTAATAAGCACAGATCACCGCAACATACTATATTTTCTTACGTTTTTTGCCCCGTCAGAAATAATATTTTCTAGTTTCTTGCCCCGTCAGAATTAATACAGATCACCGCAACATACTATATTTTCTATATCCTATATTTTTTGTACGTTTCTTGCCCCGTCAGAATTAATAAGCACAGATCACCGCAACATACTATATTTTGTCTGAGCCAGTGTTTCCCTACCGGGGCCCATATGTGCTAGATTTAAAATTAATGTGTATCCGTAAAAATAACATATTGGGTTTCACAGTAACATTTTAGTGGTCCATAGAGCAATTTCACTTCCGAACAACCGAGATTGGAATTTCTATATTAAAATAAGAAATATAGAAAAACAACTCTAAAACCAGCAGAAAGTGAGATCAAGCGATGTCAGTTAACATTCCTTTTGCTCTACCGTTTGTTCTGACTGAAATGTTGAATAAAAACTGAGAAAAAATTATGAAGCAATGATTACATATAAAAATTAAAATTATATAAAAATTATTATCCATTGTAGAAATTAATTTAATATATTAATAATAATTAATTATATTAACGTTAAATATTATTAAACTAAAACATTAATACATTAATATCAATTAATTAATATAGTAATAGACACAACATTGTGAATAAGGGTAATCTTCGACTATGAATGACCGCAATGAAACCGAATATATTAAAGAACTCGCAGAGTTGCAACAACCACAGAGATCCCGTTGAATAAATCTGCACTTTTTTAGTTTATTAATTACTCGCGTATCTTAAAATGTTTTTATGAGTCATTTTACAATTGTACATAAATGTTTCATAGAACTTATTTGTAAGGTAAATGTTTATTATCATTAAATTAGTTTTACTTCAGAATAAAGCATGTAGATTTACTAATTTTTATATTATAATTCCTAAACTTATCTATTAGTAGAAACATGGGATAAGCTTTCCTTTTCATCGAATGATTAAGAAAGTCCCCCCAAAAAGTCAAAAGTGGTGTATGAATAGGTTGAGAATTACTAATAAACGATTTGTGTAAGCTTATAATCCATCTCTGAATATATTCTAATATCTATTTGCAGATATTCTTTAGTCAAGTTACTCAGTGCTTCCCTCTGTTCCCATCTTCCTTCAATAGTATTATCATCATAGTTCTGAGAACAAAATTCCTGTTGTCTCAAATCTCCTCTCCCTCTGCGAGAAAATTGTATTAACTGCCATATAAGTATATTGGCATTACATCTCATTTCACCAATCTTTCCTTTGTTTCGTAGGAAAGTTACCTATGGGAACATTTGCCCGTGTCTGCAGCCCTCACTCGCATTGAAATAGATAGGAGGGCGTAGGTATTCGATACCAAAGACAGCTCTGCCGACGGTTGCAATTGCTGGACAAATTTTGTCCTTGACACGGATGTACTCGTTCGGGTTCCTCACATTAACCTTGACCTTGTGTCACATCCCGTCTCAGTGAGTAGATAAGGGTAACTACCTACTTACGTGGCACAGTAGCTAACCATTAGACCAATAGACGCGGTATTGCTTATAAACCAACTTTAAACTGACTTAGCGTAACATTCGATAGCAACGTGAGCGTACTGAAAAATAGATTAAATGGGTTTCAGTTTTAATATGTACACATATTGTACTTAGGAGGTATTTCGAAAATAATTTAATTAAGGACCTTTAAAAGTTTTCGAATACCATCCCATACCATCCGGTTGAAGGTCACTTTGCTTACGACTACTATAATATTTGCGTACTCATTCATTTTTTCGTCCATACGCATCCACTTCTCCATGTCTAATCTCTTTATCAAAATATGATTTAATACATATATATATATATATATATATATTTATCGCAAAAATCAGCATCTGGTGTGGTTAACCTTTTTAATTTCCCATTTTAGGAATGTCATCTGATTAAAATTGATTAAATTATTCAGTTTTACTTCTCTTTTCTTCCCACTTCTGCCACATAGTTTTTCAGTTTTCCGACAGAGGTTTTCCCCTTATTTTACAGTAAAGTTCACGCTGTACAAGGCTGGGGAGCCACACGATGAAGATGGCTACTGTGTAATTAGGCACAGTTTATGCGGGTGTATGGAGAAGATAACTATTAACTCTAGAGTTAAACTGATTAATATTGCAGTAATAGGGAAGCCATTGTCTTGCAAGTTGGTTTCACAGATTAGTGGTTCACATAAAGAAGCTGCTCGAGTATAACTTGCTACTCCTTAGTAGAATACGGAGGGGATGAGGGTTGTTCGTAGCATGGCGGGTTCTAGTTGTAAAGTTTAGAACTGGCGAAACGAAAGTATGTAGTTCGTCTGAGCACTTTCCCTGAAAGTAGCGATGAGAGGCTTGCGACATTTCGTCTGTGAGAGTGAAGTTGCAGGGTGGAAAATAATTTATCATCATGAACTCCATCGATACTGTAAAGTTCCTGACCAAATATGACAGCAGTACTCCGTTTTAGGCCTGGATCTGGCTCTTGTAAAAGTAGAGAATAGTACTAAGTTTTTCCCATATATTTTGCGATGGATTCTATTAAATAGTTCCACTTGAGGTCTGGGTTAAAGTTAAAGCGCAATAGTAGCTCAAGGCGCGGGATTTCTCTCAGGTAACACCCATTCATCTTGACTTGTGGTAATTTAGGGTCCGATCGGATATCATGCCTTTTATCTAGTTTGGTTTCCCATACATTGAATGTAATCAACCAGTTTTACCTCCACTGAAATGTTAGAGCTAGATAGGAGGGAGAGATCAGCTGCCAATTTCTGGTTTTCTAGAGTTTTGGAGATGCACCCATATAACGTTTATCACCAACATAGATATTCACACATGATCTGAGTATACTTTTAGGCATATCATTTATGTTAAGTAAAAAGAGGGTTGATCGGTATATATAAGCTTCGGGGCAGAATATAGGATTCATGAATATGCTTGATCTTTTCGAGATTTTGAGATGACACTGTTTCCAAAATATATGAGCCTTGTTCCTCTTCAAATAGAATCTAATAAGACCTTTTCTGAAAAGTAGGATACTTCATTCATGACAATGATTTTTCTTTTTAATATATTCTGGTTTAAGTTTTCTCTTGCTTAATTTAGAAAGAATCCAGATTGTAACACTGTTTGTACTGCCTATTAATATATCCGTTTTGTATGATTTCTGATGATTTGATTTTGATTTCGTCTGCGAAATATTCCTTTTGTTTTTTTTTCGTTTTGTTTTTGTGGATTGTTGTTAGCATTAACCGTCTTTGATGTTCTTATGTTTATTTAATCTTATTACAATTCTGTTTAATGTTTATATGATTGCATTATATCGCAGTTTAGTTACTTTGGTCGACTTTCTTTTTCGCATCACTGCGATTGACTATATTTTGATTCTTAATTCCATACTAATATTTTGATGTAAAATCCTGGCTATTGCAATGCTTTCAGTCTAGATTTATTTTTAGCAAAGTAGATTCTATCGTCTATTTACACCAGATGGTTCCGTTATTTTTCTCATTAATTATTCTATTTCCATCTCGTTTATCTCCAAATGTCCAAAATGGAATTGGTTCATATTATCGCTCTTTTGAAGTGAACATATTGTAAAATAATGTGTTATCCTAGTCATACAACGTCACTATACGCAATATTGTATTTATACGCAGTTCTTCTATAATCTACAAATCTAGCGTTGAGAATAACAAAACGTTTTTTTTTTTTTTTTTCACTACGCTTTTGTACCAAATACAAAATGCTGTCTGGAATATTCATACTGGTGGAAAATTTCCAACTCATAAATTAAACGTTTCGGTTCAAATAAGCATTACGTCGGGCAAATTTATATAAGTTTACTAAACGTGGAACAAAATAATGGTACCGCGGATGAAATTATTTTATTAATAATAAGCATTGCCGTTCGTAATAAGCCCTTTCCTAATGTAAATTAATTGATTGTTTTTTTACTGCTTGTAAACCTCTTACAAATTATTTAAAGCCCGAAAATATGTTTTGATTGTACAGATTTTTGGGGCTAATAATGATTTACTGATGCAATTCTTACACATAGGTGGGAGGTGAAAAGGTGAATTCATACATTTCCAACCTTATTTGCGAGTAAGTGAATATAATGAACCCAACTGGAATTGAAACTCGGCTCTCCGATTTCCAATTCCTACCTGTTATCAATAATAATAATAATAACTAGCAGCATGGCCCGGCGTTGTCCGTGCTTGATTAAAAAATCGTACGACTCATACAGCAATGGCTATTACTTGACTTAAAATATTTTTGCCCTTCCTTGCCTTTAAAGGGGTGCCCTTTGCCGTGCTGATGTTGCTACATGCCTTACTTCTTGCCTATCTCACACTGCGATTTTTTTCTAAGCAATATACTAAACATTAAATCTGTTACGAAAAAAGAACTAAACAAAATGAACACAAAACGATCAGCTTTAAAAAAGGACTCGTAACTGGAAAAACCGAATGAAAAAAGAATGTTAACAACAAATACTTTTTCAGACCCAACCCAGTTCTGCGGAATCAGAATCAACGTTCAGTTTAAGCAAGCAAATGAGCCAATTGGAGTAAAGTGCCATGCAGATTTAAATTTTTCCCACTTGTGACGAATGCCGCTATCGATTTTGTTTGCATGCTAGTTAACATTCATGTCAGTCAGCTGTTGGCACTCACGTTGGCCAATAGAATCTTGCTGCCTATTCGTGGAAGCCAGCTATAGTCTCTCACTCTGGCCAGTAGAAAATGGCCTCAAATTACATGAAAACTGCCGTAGAAGCATGAAAAATCGATTATTTCCACTATCGATGGGAGTTGAGAAATACAAAGTCGGTCTTGGACTTTCCACTAACTTGGAGCATGTGCATGTAAATTTTGGTGCAAATCCTTCGAAAATTGCGGCCGCGCATTCGTTACACACACACACATATCCTGTCTTTTATCGATAGAGATAATGATGATGAAAACAACAACAGCAAATTACACCACTAGCACATCAAAGCTTAAAACACTTGATATACTCAAGTGGTTACCCATCTAGGTACTGACTACGCTCGACGTTGTTTAACTTGGGTGATCGTACGAGAACTGTTGTTACAACTTCATATGGTAGCAAGACTTCCAGATGTAAAAACCATACAATATAAGTATCATATTTCATACCAGAAATTAGTTAAAATGAATACGTAGAATTTGTGGTTTGTATTACCCTAGTTTTCGGAATTGCATTAAACAGAAAATAAATAATAATAATAATAAATTAGGATTTAACAGGAAGAGGTCTAGCTCCCTGAAAGTGATGGCTCACCATATTATGGATATGCTCTGGCGCACACGAAGCAGCACAGACGTATGGGTAAATGCGAACACACTATAATCCTGAAACAACACAAATATTGTTAAGCCGCATCGGTCGTTGCAGGGGTCAAAACAAACCGCAATCCCTAATGAGGATCCAGACTATGATCGAAAAGTCTGCAACTGGAACAAACTCTACCCAATGAGAACTTGAGAAAACCCAAATGATACTCCTCACAGAGGCCCACGGTATTCATTAAAACAAAATCGCACAAAAAGAACAATAAAGAAATATTTTAGGGAAGAATATATTGAAATCATGATAGCATTTTACACTGCTACGATAAATCCGACAACAACGATCAAACCCGCTTATAATGTCTGGCAAGAAAAACAGCCATCAAAAAGAAAAATCACCGATGCCAACAAACTAGCCAATATCATAGCCTGACATCAGAAAAAAAGATTACCTTACATAGAATTCGAAAACATCGGAGAAAACATCATAAATAGATTAGACGTTAACATCGAGGACTAAATGCCAACAACCAGAGGAGACACATGCAGGAGAATAACTAGAATCCTCTTGTAATAATCCCTCTTGGGTACACCAGGAAACAGAGGATAATTACGAATATGAGATGACAACATCCGATATAAATGGGAGTATGGAAAATGTCATTTGAAAAATGGCCAACAATTCTACAAGTAAGAAACGTCAATTGAAGGATATCATCAAATTCGCTACGCAAGCACAAAAAAGACCAGTGAACCTGACAAAAAATGATCAACTTACGAAAGGGACTCGGCAACGATCGCAAAAGCAATAAACGAAAAAGTAAAAACACAATGTAACCGAAATTAATTCAAGTCTGGAAAAATAGACACCGAAATAAATAAATTACGAGGACAACTGTCACTTCTACATGAAGTAGACAAGAAAGAAAGAAAAAGGAGACAACTGAAATTAAGGCTGGACGTAAAGAATAAGACTGAGGGACAGCTTGAAAAACTGGAAGATCCCATGAAACCACTACTAGGAAGAAATGTTATTGACATCGAGAGAGACCAATCAACATAAAAAATGGGATATTCTAATGAGATTCATTGTCCCCACTACTCTTCTGCCTTGTTTGCGCGCCACTCAGCCTCCTACTGTGCTCCAGCAGCTACGATTACAAGTCACACAATGGAAAATTAAATCATCTATTCTATAAGTTTGCCAAGGATGACAACCAGCAGAAAAATCTTTTTACCATTGCCAAAACCTCCAGCGAATACGATAGGATGGAGTTCGGAATCCACAAATGTGCCAAAGCCACCTGCAAAGGAGATAAACTAACGAAAACCACAGATTTAGAGCTTGATATCAACAAAAGGATTAAGGAACTAGAACAAAATGGTACATACAGATAATAGAAATTAATGAAGGAGGCGGAATACAACATTCAATTATGAAGAAAAAGGATCCGAAAAGAATATTTATGTGAGTGTGTTTGATAATAGAAAATAAAATGAAGGATGTCAGCCTTACTTATACCTATAGTAATATACACCTCCAGCATGATTAAATGGAAGTTGAATTACATCAAAATATTGAACACTATAACCTAAAAAAATGCTTACCCAAAATGCACCACCCGAAATCAGATGTTGATAGGCTGTATAGGCCAAGAGTTTTAGTCGGCTGAGGTCTAATTCAAATTGAAACAATTCTAAAACCTATAACAATTGTCGGATTGGAAGCATACCTGATAAATGGTAAAACACTAAATCCAATCCATCAACAAAGCCGCGCTCTTCAAGAAATAGCTAAATATACTTGAAATACTACCAACAAAAAACGAAGGCAATATCATCTACACCAAACGATTAAAACAAAAAGCAAATCATTCTGGCCAAAATGAAATTACAAAAAATAAAAAATGGTAGGACAAGTCGTTGCATGACAAATAACTAAAAAGAACGAAAGAAGCATATGTCGACCAGCAGAACACGCATTATTTGAAGATCAAAGACGCAAAGCACGAAGTCGAGTTGCACAAATGCGCGAGAAAAAAAACTGATAACATAGATCTGTCGGTTGCATATAGCAATTTCAACCTATTAAAAAGATGAGACCTAACATCCAATCTAGTACTGCTCTTAAATTCGTAAATTTTAGTTATCAAGGATGAAATCACAAGTGAAAAATTACCATATTTCTATTTATAGAAAGGGTATAGGGAATCTATGTTTCAGTGTTGGGGAAGTGACTAAAATCTACATTCCAAGTCAGGATAACATCGCAGAATATCCTTTGGATTTCATCAAACGTCTATATATGCATAGTAGAAGCACCAGACAAGATGTGAATGCAATATTCCATGCATAGTTGAATGGTAGACTTATAAATGCAGTGGGTAGATTCTGGTAAGAAAAATCGTCTAGCCGATCACAGTTAACCAAATTTCGTAGCAGCAGGCCTGACAATTGGTTCAACATAATCCTTCCACTTCATGGTAGTTGAATATGTTATTCAGAGAAAGTTCAATAAATCACTCCCCTGAGAATTAGTATCAGCCATGCTGATGCGGGTAAAAAATGTTCTCTAAGTCGATTAAAAGTGATTAATTCCGTTTTGGAGGTGTTCAGATTAACAGGCCATTTCTTACTCCAATTAACATCATACTGTAGGTCAATTTTGAGATAAGGTGCCAATTTGAACTTATTGAACCGAACAGACTTACCATTAATACAAAAGGAAATGTTTGTGTAATCAGCATAAATATCGAGTTGGGAATTGTAGCAGACATAATGAACCAGAACCAGAGTCGAATGTCAGAAATGATGACCAAGACTTGGCTTATTCTCGACAAAAGACAGTTCGTGTTTGTCTGGCATGTAGGACTTCAGTTTGAGAGAAGGCGAATGTGTCGTTCCGTCAAAAGTGACCATACTTTGGTTTCCCACAAGAAATTAGCAACTTTACATACAAATAACGTAGTTGGACGGAATCGAAGCGAGACATCCGGGTGTCGTAGTGCTTCCTTCTGGTGTGCCCTTATGTTAAACGGGCAAGTGATTTGTGACTCGTGATTATAAGTAGAAATCGTCGAGATGAGAGGTGTCTTCCGTCGGCGCACATCGTACGATACGTGCTGTTGTGGTAGGAACGAACGAATGACAAGGCGGATGCAGGGAAGAGAGCAACGATAAATACTAAGAAACCGGTGTAGAGGGAAAAAACGCCCAATCTGAAATTTCGTCCTAAAACAGAGACGCTAATTATTATTTTTTTTTTTTTTTGAGCACTGGAACTAATGATATTGGTAAGGTCATTGAAGAAACGTATGAACTGACAACATTTTTTTTTTTAAAATTTTTTAAATGAACCAAACATCTTTAGAGCTAGTTTTCATAATGTAGTAAATAAATATTCAGCATTCGCTCAAATAAAGAGCAGGAAAATATACATAATATGAATATCGTAATTTCAGTTCATTTTAATAATAAACAGATTAATAGTGATACTCAGTGTAATTTTATAATCTGTCGTAAACAGAGACAGCTAGAGATTATGTTAATCATCCTGTCTCTATTTTTTGCCCTCTTAATTCCTTTTCTTTAATTGTTTTCTCTCCTTAATATTGTTTTATTTTTTCTCATATTCTCTTAGTCTCAGTAAACCCCTGCGTCTTAGCGGCTTCATTCCATTGTTTAAGGTGAGATGATTAAAAACCCAAATCCTTTTTTTTCGTTTGTTGACTTTAATTAAAATGTCTTGCCTCTCAATTGGGATTGTAATGTCCAAATAATAGTTATCTCAGGACATTGTATAAGAGTGAAGTACTTGCAATTTTTTTTAGAATGTAATACTCTCATAAAATCCAGTAAATATATTGCCCAATTTATGATGATCTTTGTATTCCTTTGATATCAATATTGGACAGCCAGATATTAAGAGTTCAATCTTCTCAACATGTTTTCATAATGTACATATTGGGCTTGCATCAGTGTATATTAAGTTTGCCTGGAAATTACTTTGGCCATTTGCTGCTATTATATATGCCTCCATCTTTACAGTCAGCACTTTACTCTTTAGCCACTGATGGGTTTTCAGTTTATCAGGCCAAAGAGCCAATCAAGGTAGCGTGTTACTGTGTTGTGTTGTATAGGCGCAAGTAAAGGCAAGAAGTAAAGTTCATTTGACTATACAGGAAAGGTAACTGTTAACCCTATACTGAAAAAGTCAAGAATATCGTGATTGTGAAGCGATTGTTCTCCAAGTGGAACTTATTTCTTACAAATCGAATACAAAGGAAATGGGGATGATTCCCATTTGTGTAAGTGGCGTGGTGGGTCCCGGCTGCAGATATTAACACTGGTGGGACCAAGGAATATAACTCGTCAGAACACATGTCATTATTCGAATTAGCGATAAATCAGTGTGAGACACGCGGTGTTTCGTCCGTGGAAAAGTGGTGAAAACTAATTCATCAGCCACATGTGCGCATAGACACATTTGAAGTCAGGTAAGTGAAAACTGGGCAAATTTTGCCAAGTTATGACAGCAACGTTCCATTTTTGGTCTTCTGTAGCTCTTATAAAGATTGAGTATGGTAGATCAAGATCTTTACTTTTGAGGCCTCGGGATCAAAATCCGCTGTATGACGTAGGGGCTTTTGATCCGAGGCATTTTAAAATTGTTTTATCTTTGTCTCTTGATACCTTTTTTTTCTGGTTTTCTACTTTTAGTTTCATTTGTTCGCTGTGTATTTCTAATTCTTTCTTTAACAGTGATGGTTAGTTCAATTAGACATTTATTATTATCTTTATAAATAGAGACTTATTTATATTTTTCAATACTGTTAACTTTTCGTAGTATTCAGTCACATTATTTTCTAGTTATTAATATTATTAGTAGTATTAGTACTAATATTAGTATTGCTAGTGCTAGCTGTAGTATATATATATTTTCTACAATTTTATGTATTTCTAAGGGACCTATTCTAGTGAAAAGATTATTGCTCAAACATTACACCCCCCCCAAATAAAAGAGAAATAAACGAAAACAAAGTGAGAATAAATACGGAAGAAAGAGGAAATAAACGAATACAAATGTCGGAAGTGAAATTAAATACTTTATACTCTCTGCAAATCAATAACCCGGAAAAAAGATCAAATGATTAGTAGACACGCGCACAAATGGATAACAAAATGTATGCTGTAGTCAAAATCTTGTAAAGATCTTGGAGAATAAAGAAAGAAAAATACAAAGAAAGGGGGAAAATAAAGGAGAATAGATTGTGGATAGACGTATGTAATCGTTTGGTTTATTTTATTTTACGGCATATAAGAATCTATAGGTTATATAATGCCGATAATATTTTTATGATAGGTTCGTATGAATAGAATATGTATTCTCTGTAAGGTTTCCTTGACGTTATTTTTTATTTATTTATTTATTTTTTTTTTGTAAAGAAGGTTTTTGACGAGGGTCAAATGTATTGCTGTTAATATAAAAAAATGTATTGGTAGTATTTTTATATTAAATATATATGTTATACTTTTATGTTGTTTTAATCAAGTTTGGAGTTAACTATTTGCCCATAACTGCTACCAACCAGGATCAGAATGGATGTGGGAAGAACAGCAATTAAGGTGTGGCTCAACGCTCCTGAAAACCTCCCCATTGGAAGCCTTGATGCCGGGTGTAGTTTATTACGGAATATAATGAAAATACATACACGTTTCTATACAAACTATCTATATTCTTCCAGTTTTATGCGTATATGGCATATTCTAAGTTTCTGTGAAAACTGATATCAATTCATTGCGGTTCTAAAAAATCTCCGTCAAACCTGTGATCACGAATTTGTGGCAATGCTTATCTTGCTTGAAGTATAAACGCAATACACAACGTATATATATATACAAGGAATGTAGGCCCAAACACACACACCTATGTATACATTCTGTATATACTTATATGCGAACAAATATGGATTTTTTTCCGACGGAAAGAATTAATTTAGAATTTAGCAGGCAAATATCTTATTAAAATCATACTTGTCCCTTCCCTTAGATAATTAGTTAGCACGTCCGTACGTTACGCCCTTCCAATAAATAATGGACTATTCCGAGTTGATCGTGTAGAAAGATGGAAAAGTTGTATCAGAGACGCTACTTAGCTTCAGTGAGAAACATGAAAGAAAAAAGAAAGATAAGTCGATAAAACTCATGTCTTTAACGCTTGTTTCAGTTAAATGGAAAAAAGTTTTCAATTTCAAACGTTTTCATTTTTACGTCTTTAAATAACGACAATCATCCACATTTAAGATTGCTGTTGCAATATTTTATAATATTTAACGATGTGATAGAAGACTTTTGACGAATACTGTATTCTCGTAGAACTCGACAATAATTTATTCAATTATTAACTTAAGAATTAATATTGATCAGAAAATTCAAATAAGAAAGCTGAAATTTTCTGTGTTTACTTATTGACATTGTGGTCTTTGGTCACAATGTCTGGGCGATTCGCTTCGATTGATCTGTTTGTGTGTATTATAAAGTCGTGTGGAATATTTACAGGTTCTATCTCTATTACGAGGTATCGGTGGTGTTATAGAGTACCAATTCCATGCAGCTTTCATACCGTAAAAATTGGCAGATTTTCCAGTGCAGGCATTTTGTGACAAAATCGATAACTATTGTGCATTTTTTGGTATTTCTCTCCTTCTTGAATGTTACTTTTGAACATTTACCCAATCCGAAATCCATACCGATATCCTCACTGAAAAGGATAATCTTCAATGCATTGTCATCTTTGGCAAATAATCTGATATCATCCAAGTAGTGTCAGTGATTAAACACTTTCATTTTTATTTTGTATCTATCGTTATTGCTGTTACGTTCATGCGAAAGGGGGTTTAGGGACAGACAGAAGAGAAGGAACGACAGGGTGTCTACTTGAAAGATTATTCGTTAGATATTTAAACAATTAGAAGTTGCAGTAACTTTGGTGTGATTTGGCTATAATGTGGGTTTTTTCACGTTTCCTAGCTGTGTTTAGGGAGTTTTACTCTCGCTGGTGACACTTTGTACACTTCCAAATCCTTACGAATACAATAGTGGGGCAAACTATCAAAGGGTTTACATTAATCTATCCATGCTCTGCTGAGCGTTCTTCCTCTTTTCCTTTAATTTCCCAAGATCATTTTGCTTATCAACAATTGATATTTGCAACTATATGAACCTCTTCGACATTCCTTTTCTTCCAGGGGAAGAATATTGTTTTCATCGAGAAAAGAGTAAGTATTGTTCGTCTGGACAGAAAGAACAATTTATATCTTATTGGCCTATATATTTTGTTATCATCTATTTCATCCGTTTTTGGTAGAAGATATGTTATCCCTTCAGTGATCCATTCTGGAATTTCATTGAGGTTATTAATTAGAATTGATAAATATTACGTAAGAATTCTCTGGATTGATGACACATAATAGAGACAAAAGTTCTGTAACTTTTCAATTCCTGGGGATTTCCATTTTTGCGATATTCTTGGTTATATTTACCATTTTTTCCACAGATTTATCCTTCATTGGTTCTTGTTCTCATTCGATCCACTCTGAATTGGAATTATATTCTTTTCGGATCTCTCAATATTTTGCACTTCTTCAATAGATGGCAGGTTTTTTTTCTTTTAATTTTATGACTTCTTTCCATATTTCACTATAAAATGTCTTGAGGTCCGTTTGAAATACCTTATTTTGTCGATAGAACCTACAAGTTTTATTTTTATGCCGTCTTGTTCTCTGTGCCTTTCACTTCAGATTCTGTTTAAATATTCCCTTGATTGTTGTAATTTCATTTACTACTTTCATTGTTATATTTCCGCTTGATCGTCCTGCTTTTTCAAGCAGAAACATTTGAATTTCGTCAAATCTCTTCTAATATCGATAATTTACATCTGATTTCCTTAATTTTTGCTTTAATTTGCCTTCGAAGTTGCCTCTTTTCCTTGTTGTTTTATCTTTCCTTTTCTTGACATTAACTTTTCTAGAA
Source organism: Acanthosepion pharaonis (assembly GCA_903632075.3). Classification (NCBI taxonomy): domain Eukaryota; kingdom Metazoa; phylum Mollusca; class Cephalopoda; order Sepiida; family Sepiidae; genus Acanthosepion; species Acanthosepion pharaonis. The sequence goes on from CAHIKZ030005074.1 coordinate 554,919, forward strand.
GCTGCTAAAGCTGTTGCATAAATAACATTATTTACTTCTGTGATGTTTTCCAGTGGTTTGTCCGTTAACAATGTTTGCAATGCAAAATATGTTTTTGGACTTCGTCATATGAAATTATGGAAGCCGGTCTCTTTCTGACATTTGCGTGCCAGTTACTTTGCTGAATATTTGAATGATGTGTTTTTTCGCTTCAGTGATTTAACTCAGTTGATTTCAAGAAATTTTGCTCGAATATAGTTTGATTCATCTCCGTCTGGGACATAACCTGAATCAGTGCAATTTTTTATATCGAAGCTAAATTATTCTGTTTTATTCCTGAGAGATCATTATTTCGTATCTCATTTATTTTAGTTTGTACCCCATCTTCCGTCATCTATTTTCCACTCTTGCCTCACCTTTGCTGGCGTTATGGCTTATTGTACTTTGTCTTGTATTTATTTATATATAATCTATTTGTGCATTTGAGAATATTTTATATCACATGATCTACCTATGTATCTTGAAAAGCATATTTGGGACGAGATAGGGTATTATTTCCTTTTCTATTCTATATCACCACATTTGGTATGTCTGATTTATGATGTTCTTTAACGGATTTTCAGGCGCTGTGAAAAAATCATCAGCATCATCATCATTATTATTATTATTATTATTATATTCCATTTTTCTGGTGTATACTCATTTCCTTCCGGGTCACAACCAGAGATCTAATGTCAGAAATGGCATCATAACATTTTCTACTGAGCATGTTTTTAAGAAACAAAACTTTGGTCACACATATTTTACATAGATAATAACATTCGTAACGTGTGGTCTGTACTTGTGAATACAAATGTTTGTATTTATTTTCGGCTTAGGCTACCAGGAATTCCTTCAATGAATCTAACGGAACATTTTCCAATAAATCCGAGGGCTCCAAATACAACTATAATTAATGATGTCCTTATATATCACATATTTTAGATTCCTATTTCAGCGTCCTTATATTTTGGTAGTTTTTTAAAGATCTTCAATGACACATTACTGTCTGGAAGACTGCCATATCAATAAGCGGGCACTTTCGTTTAGCGATCTCTAATCACGGTGTCAGGGCGATTAGCTTTCATTGTTCTCTCTCTGTGCATTGTAAAGTCCCATAAAATTGTTACAGGCCCTATCTTTGCAATTGGGTATTGATGGTATTCATAAAAAATTCTTGCACTTTCCTTTCCGGCAAATTTGAAGATTTTCCAGTGAAGATTTTGGCCCACTCTATCATAGTGAGTTTTCTATTCAGTGGCTGCCAGTGCCGTGCAACGTGATACAAGATGGTCATTTGTTTCTGGCTATTTATCACAGAATCTGAATTTTGGGGTAAAGCCATTTTTGGTATGTGGGCTTGGTAATTTATAGTTAGAAAGCATTGGTCCTGTGCAGCAAAAATAAAACCTTCAGCTTTTACCACTACACTACATAACCACTGATGGGTACTGTGTTTGTCTAAATTTGGTATGGTCTAAATATTCACCGTGAAGTACTTTATGAAGACATCGTTTCTGTATATGGCTAATTGCATTGCCTTTCTTTTTTAAGGTATTCGCAGCTCTCAGTAGTTGTATTATATTTTACATGTATTTCTTCATCTACTTGAAATTCCATTTTGATTTGTTGAATTCCTATATTACTGAACACAATTTGTTAATTCCTTCATGTGCTTTGACACAGATCATCGTAAAATCTTCTGCGGTTTCCAGGTCTCTTTGCTGGCCGATGGCTGTTGTCTTGCAACACAGTTCTAGTGGAACTAACCCGCTGCCTTCTTCAGCTCTGGGCACATACAAAGGATCAGCTTTGGAATGTTGCATGCGATGGTATGAGAGAAGCCTTCTCTTTTTGGCGTCCATTTCGCTCAGTGTCAGCAATGGTCCAGTTAAGTGTATTGAAACTTTATTTCACTACAGGTACAGCCAGTGGGTTTGTTATTTTGTTTAATTCAACTAGGTATTCAATACCAGACATATGCCCCTTTAGTATTTTTTTTTACTTTTTCCTTCATTTGGTTATGCTACCTCCTTTGCTACTTCATAGGTACCAACATGCTTCTTCTTGATGCACTTCTCTAATCTTTGTGACACAATCTATATCTGCTGTGTTTATTTTTATAATTCTGCCTTTCTTGGGTGTCACTTTTGCACATTGATCTAAATCCGTACCATTGTCGTCACGGAAACATTTTTCAGCATTGAGGAGACTCTTCAACTCATTTTCGACTTTGTTAAAGAGATCCATCTAGAATAGGTTCTTGTTTGTTTTGTATCCATTGATATTATTGTATATTTCTTGCGAGAGGGAGATTAAGGACAGGTAAAACGGAAGGTAGTCTCCTTGAAAGATTCCTCATTGAATATTCAGGCGGTTGGAAGTGTCAATTCCTTTAATGAGATTTGTCTATAATGTGGTTTTCCACATTACCATGCTGTATTTACTTGTGGCTCCAAGAATGTGGCACACTATCAAAGGGTTTATATTAATCTATTTCTCCTTCTGAGATTTCTACGTCTTTTCCTGCAATTTTCCGTGCTCATTTGGTTTATAAACTTTTGCTCTTTGCAATCATATGTACTTATCCGACATCTCATCTGTTCCAAGGGAAGAATGTTGTTTTCTTTGAAAAAAGAGTAAGTACATTTCGTAAGGACAGACATTATCAATTGATATGCGTTGGACAGACATTTTATTGACCTATGCTATTTTAAATCAACTGTTTCCCCCGTTTTGGTAGGAGATATCTAATACCTTCAGTGATATGTTCTGTAGTTCATTGAGATTATTAATTAGAATTGATAAGGTTTTGTAAGAGTGTTTTGGATTGATGAAAGATGATAGTCAAAAAGGAACATTTGAATATAGTTTCGTATTATTGAACATAACAGAGAAAGAACATAAGAAAGAAAATTCCGTTGAAAATTGAAGTTATATCGGAGTGTGGTGAAGCACATCTTGTGTCCTTGGGATCTTAACGCTTATAAAAAAGATCTTATCTTAGCAATAGTAAAAAATAAAATAAATAAATATAATTAAATAAAAATAGCCGGATGAGGAGTGTCCCTCTGAACGTGATGTCCCACCATGTTATGGATATGCTCTAGCGCCCACAAGCCAGCTCCACATATGGGTAAATACGAACTAACTATAATGTTGACACAGCGAAAAATATTGGTAAACCGCATGTGTCGTCAGGCGGGTCAAAAAGGACAGCGATCCCTAGTGAGGAACAAGACTGGGATCGAAATGTCTGCAACTGGAGCAAGCTCTACCCAATGAGAACTAGAGAAAACCAAGTCGCGGTAAGTACTAACAGAAGCCTTCTATATTCATTAAAAGAAAATCCCACAAGAAGAACAATAAATAAATGGTTTAATGAAGAGTATATTGAAGCAATGTTAGCATTTGACTGCTACGTTAAATCCCATAACGACAATAATGACCAATGCTGTCTATAATATCTGGCGAGAAAATCACCCCTTAAACAGTCTAAAAATCGATGACAATAAACTAGCCACTGTCAGGCGTGACATCATCAGGAAAAAAGAATGCCTTATATAGAACACGAAAGCATCAGTGAAAACATAAATAGATTAAACGTTAACATCGAGGTCTAAATGCCAACACTCGATAGGAGACATATGCAGAGGAACAAATAGAAAACAGTAGTAATAATCCCTTTGTAGTACACAAGCAAATAAGGAAGATAATGACGAATATGAGAGAGAAACAGAGATGATGATATATATATATATATATATATATTATATATAAATGAGAGAAATTAAAGGAGATGTTTTGGGGGCGGGAAAGGCCGATAATACCAAAAGTAACAAAGAACTGTCAAATGAAAGAAACCATCAACCTTGCTAAGCAATCAGATAGAAAAAAAAAACGAAATGGAAAGACCGATGAACATGACAGAAATTAATCATCTTATATACGCGGCCTCGGCAAGGGTCGCAGAAACAATTGGCGAAAAAGTAAAAACCCAATGTAAACGAAAAATTAATGCCGGTCTGTGAAGAAAAAAAAAAAGAAACAATTGTCACTTCTAAATGAAGTAGACAAGGGCTCTAAAATGAAAGAAAGAAAGAAAAAGGAGACAACTGAAACGTAGACTTGACATAAAGAATAATACTAACATACAAAAAGTTAAACCTGGAAGCAAAACATTCAAGCGAAGGCACAGTGAATCAGACGTTATGAATAAAGAAAAAACAAACAGAATCTTCTGGCAAAAGGTGATCTTCAAAAAAGATGCCAAGAAACTATATCGAGAACTTAGAAAAAATAAATGACGCTCCTAATATTGAGGAAATCGAGGATTTCAGGTGTTAGATGTGGGAAAACTTTCAAAATGCACAATGAAAGAGCTACATGGATCAAGCAACAACAGGAAAAACACACACATATATAGAGTGCCAAAAATGGACGGATATCAATATTAAATAAAAGACGTTGCCACCTGCAAAGCCAAAAAGTAAATAACGACAAGAATAGACCGAACAGCCACTTTTTGGATAAAGAACCTCTGTATCCTCCATGAAGACCTCGAATGAGATTACAATGATATAATCATAAACCCAGAACAATGCCCCAAACGGCTCACGTAGGAAATAACGCATCTACTCCCCAAGACAAAAGAGACACAGAACACGAATAACTATAGGCCCACCAACTTGCCTCCCAACAATGTCCAAGATCCTCAATTCTGTCATAAATGAGAGGACATACAACTACCTTGAGTAAAACAATTTACTCACACCAGAACAGCAGCAATATAAAAGAGGTGGTTACGGGTGTAATGACCAAATAATTCTCAATAAAACAATATTGGAATAGGTGAAAAGAAACTTATCAACAGCGTGGAGTGACTTCAGAAAGGCGTTCGACAATGTTTGACACTCATGAATAAAGAAGATCCAAAACATATACAGAGTATCCCCCCACAACGGTCAAAATCATAAGAGAAAGCATGAGAAACTGGAAGGCTACACTAAATATAAACCATAGAAACAGGTCATTGAGGCCAATCAATATCAAAAGCGGGATCTTCCAAGGAGATTTATTATCACTTCTATAAGGAAAGGAAATTGTTAGAAATATGTATGAACACCACCCACACCCAGTTAAAGAGATAGGGTCTGTAACAATTTTATGGGACTTTGCAATACACCCAGAGAGAACAAACAAAGCTAATCGCCTTGACAAAATATACCTCTTTATTGACGTGGCATTTCTTGCAGACTGTAAGAAGATCTTAAAAAAAACTATCAAAATACCCGGACCTTGAAATAGAAATATCAAAATTGTAGCGCATGTGGACATTAACTATCCATATGTAATTGGTGCTCTGGGGTTGATTGGAGAAGATTTCAATAGACTCATTGCAGGAATCCCTGGTAGTCCATGCCTTAAATAAATACAAATAAATTGTACTCAAAAGTAAAGACCACAACTTACAAAGGATTTTATCTATGTAAAGTATGTGCAATTTTTTTCAAAGCTCTTCAGGGTAAAATGTCATGATGCCATTTGTGACCGGAAAGAAATGAGCATACACCAGAAACCAAAGGAATAATAATAATAATAATAATAATAATAATAATAATAATAATAATAAAAACAACAACAACAACAACAAAAACGCTATCTTAAAAACAAAAAAAAACCTTTTCCTGGATATGTTCTGCTGAAGTGGATTTGTTTATTATACGTAAGCGTTGTTTTTCTATCAAGGCAAATATCAAATATCCCAGTAAAAATTAATCACATTTGAAACTATTAGCATTTTTAAAATCCTGGAAAAATCGTTCAAGCATTCTCATTTGTCAATGATCGCAATTCAGAATGTATATATCCGCACTTCTTCTGATAGACAAAATATATAGGCAGATTCAAATTATCATTAATTTATCTATTTAGAAACAAAAGAGCCTGAAGAAGGCAGGGCACCGTCAAGCTATTATGCACTAGACGCATCACTGCTTCTATATAGTATCCCTGCAACCCTAATGGGATGAAGGACACGCACAGAGGTCAAATATTACTAATGCATTATTAGTTCATGAATATAGTCATTATTATGGGTATATACATGAACGAGTAATCGTATGGTTAAAACGTTACGGTTCCGACCGGGTTCAAATCGCACTGTTGTCGATATTGAAAGTATCGTTATGGAGAGATGATTCCAAACGTGCGTATCTCCGGGGAAATACTTGAAACCCATAACAATTTTTGTGAGTATAACTAAGTAGAAGTAATTTTTCGATCGTCCTAGGTTCTTCAACCGTGTAATGGAGGAACGCACTGACCTTATTCAACTAATAATCACTCCAGATTATGTTCTCTGTCCTTGAAAATTGACCTGGAGTATAAAGAAGAGGTTCCTTGTGTGGATGTTGAATAAACAGAAGTGTGCCGGAGAAAGGCGTCTACAACAGAAATTAGCTTGTTACACACATAGTCTCCTAAAAGAGACAAAAGTCTACTATGCTCCTCTTGAAGGAAAATATTGATCCAAACGGCAAAGCATGTAATAATTATAACTGGAAGAACGCGTGCAAATTACACAGATTCGTTAAAAAAAATTTAAACGTTGTTTTTAAAATCACAAGTAAAAAAATCTTAAAAATGCTGAAATCGTCAGGTCACGAAACGTGATTTAAACCCTCACTAGAAACATCTCCCTTTATCCCCCTCCTGTACTTCTATGTGTCACACTCACTTTTTGTCTCTCTATGTTCACTCTCTCACTGTTTTACTCTCTATGACCCACTCCCTTTGTGTTTTCCACTCGGAAAATTATCTGTTTTTATTATATTACAAAATTATTGTAATTATTAAAGGATGATTTTTAATTTCTAAAGGTCAGTTTCTGTTCAGGTTCGAATTGTCATCAGCAGATCTTTATGTCAGGAAACATGATTAAATCCCTCACTACAAATAACTGCATTTATCTAAGATAAACCCCTTCCAATACTTCTCTTTCTTTCTCACTACGTCCCTCTATCTATTTCTGTTCTATACTCGACGTCCCACACTCTTTTGTTTCCTTTCATTATCTGTGATACCGAACTTGACGCACAAGAAGCATAGGTTCAAGCGTATGGGATATATATATATATATATATATATATATATATATATATATTATATATTATATAAAAAGTATCTCAAAATTATAGCTTTTTTTTTTCTAAGCATTACGCCCCAAGCAAGGCGTGAAGCCACTAGGATGCAGGGGGTTGCAGAAGATTTGGAGCGAGAGCAGATAGGAGTGATAGAAGAAAGGATGAGGAGAAGGATAGTGGGTAGATCAAGGTAACTGGAGGTGTCGATTGACATTACATTTGAATAGTTGGAGATTATAGCTCTCAGAGAAACAGTAATTGGGAAGGGTGTTCCACAGGCGAGAGGTGCGAGGTATGAAGCTACTGGAGTAGAAGAGACGGCTACATTTAAAAATTTCTACAGTGTAAGGGTGGGGGCGGGATGCCAGCCTCGTAGGGCGCTTGAATACATGGAGTCTGGGAACCAGTGAAAGCAGCTCTTTGGAGCAATTACCATGAAAGTATTTGTAGAAAAGACAGAGAGAGGCGGCGGCGGGTCTGTGAGAGAGTGACTGTAGACGAGACGCCAGATCAGGGCCAATTATATTACATATCCGTCTCTGGATCTTGTCAAGAACTCCGAGGCAAACAGAAGGTGCCCCAGACTATATATGGCAGCAATACTCCATGCAAGGGTGAATGGTTGATTGTATATTTGAAGGATCGATTCCGGTGAGAAAAATTTCCTGGCGCGGCACAGAGAGCCAACTTTCCTCGCGGTGGAAGAAGCAATTGACTCAATGTATTTGTTCCATCTCAGGTCAGCAGTCAACGTGAGACCGATCAGACGCAGGAAGTTGCTCTCAATAAGTTGACTATCAGACATTCTAATGTGGGGGCAGGGAAGGATCTCTATGGTGATTAATAGAGAGTAGTTTAGTTTTTGAAGCGTTAAAGTTGACCAGCCAATTCTTGCCCCAATTAACAACCGATTGGAGTCCATTTCAAGACGCACGGCCAGGTTAGTTTTGTCACCGACACTAGATTTGTTTTTGAGGCAGGATTGTAAATTGTAGTGTCGTCCGCGTTGATGCCAACTTGGGAATCTATGGCGTCAGGAAGGTCGTTAATGAAAATAAGGAATACAGTGGGGCCAAGGATGGAGCGTTGGGGAACACCTGCGTTCGTGGGATAGGAACTGGAGAAGAATCCGTTGAGAACGACCTTCAATTCACGGTTTGACAGGAATGATTGTATTAGGTCAAACAATCGACCTGTAATACCATAACCCTGGAGCTTACGAAGAAGGCCGGCATGCCAAACCCTATCAAACGCTTTGGAGATATCTAGGGCCACGGCACGAGCCTTACCGTTATTTTGAAGGGCTTGGTAGACGGTTTCAGTGATGGCCGTAAGCACATCAGCTGTAGATCGGGCGTAGCGGAAACCATATTGCTTGATCATGGGATGTAAGGGGGTTAACCACTTCAGCAGTGATTAGGGCCTCGAAGACTTTGTCGAAGAGGGGTAAGAGACTAATAGGACGGTAACTAGTGGGATCAGAGGGGTATCCAGAGTTCTTAAAGACAGAAACAATGGATGAGGACTCCCAGCAGTCAGGAAAACAGGATTCCTTGAGGCAGTAATTATACAGTTTAAAGAGGGCGAGCGCTAGCTCAGGCGCGCATTTTTTTCAAGACAATGGCTGGTATGCCATATCCACCACTAGCCTTGTGGGGGTCTAAATTGAAGTCTGGTATGGGCACACCGGAGGAGTCGAGCGTTGAATTAAATTAGAATTTCCAAGCAAAACATTCAGCCTTGTCGGTAGAGGAGGTCAAGACGTCGAACTGGTTGAATAAAGGAGGTATGGAGGGTTTTCTATTGTTCAGGACAATCTTGCAGAGCTGCCAAAAATCTTTGGAGCCACATTTGCAAGAAGGCAATACGCTCCTTCATCCAAGCAGCAAATATTGACTTAGCTTCGTTGAGGACACGCTTACACTCGTTACGGGCGGAGAGACGTTTATTGCAGTCCGACATGTCGCTACGAAATATGTGAAAGAAGTGGTTCCTATGGGCAATGGCGGCTGAGCAAGCAGCGGAGAACCAAGGGGAGGAGTGCGACTTGACCTTAAATTTCCTTGAGGGGATGAAAACGTCGATTCCAGCTTTAACCCAGGATGAGAACTTAGAAGCACATTCTTGGACAGGGAGTGTAACGACAACATCCCAGGGGACATCGCGTAGAAAGTCATGGAACGAGTCCCAATCGGCTCGTTGATAGTAGAACAAGGTTCTAGTGATGGGAGGTTCTTTGCGGGGTTTGGAGTTGAAGGAAATGTTAACAGACACCATGGCATGATCAGAGTTACCAAGAGGGCAGAGCTGCGTGGCGCTACAAGATTAGGGGATGGAGGTAAAACACAGATTGAGAAGGGAGGCCTTACCTGCCAGGTTGAGGGCGAAACGCGTGGGGAAGTTAACTATCTGCGTGAGGGATTGAGAAATTAAGAAATTAAGTGTTTGAATGCCAGCCCGGTCAGTAGTAGCATTCTCGAGCCACTTGGTATGATGGGCGTTAAAGTCACCAAACACGAATATGTGAGCAAACGGGTGGAGAGAGATGGCCTTGTCTATGCTGTCAGATATGCTAAAGAGTATCCCACAGTCTTGAGAGGATGGAGAGCGATAGAGGAAAAAGAGATAGCTTACGGCATTGAGGATAGATAGTCGGAGATACATGTACGAATGGTCTGGCGATTCGAGAGACAACTCTCTGGCCAGAGGGAGATGGTCCTTGACATAGACACCAAGGCCGTGCATGTGGGTTAGAGATTCTTTCCCGAGGAGAGGAAGGTAGCCGGGGATCGAGAGATCAGAGGAGGGAATAGACGAGACAAAGTTTGTCTCACACAGAGCCAGTATATCCGGGCAGTTTGCAGTGAGGAAAGATTCCATACGGCAGAAATTTGTTCTAATGCCACGGATGGTGGAGAACGAAATGTTGAGGGGTTTAGGTGATTTTTGAGGGGCTGGTTTAGGTTTACTTTTTTGGTTCTTTTGCGTCTTCATGTGGAGTAATTTTTGGACGATGAGAAGGCATGAAGTAAGAGAAGCAGATGGTTTTCGACCGCAAAATGAGCAGAGAGGAGTTGGCACTGCCTGCATCATAATGTGGCTTTAGGTTTCCCCACCGGAGGCGACTGCAGGGACACCTTTCCATGCGCGTCATGTCACTAAAAACACCCCGGTATTATACAACTGTTGATCAGAGCGGCCGCTCAAGACGCTACGCAAGAGTTAGGGCTCCTAACTAACAGTCGGAAACAGCAACCAGTGAACTGTCAACCGTGTACCCTCAAAATAAAGAGGCAATGCCACAGACTGCACACGTCACGGGAGAAACACATCAGCACTAGTACAGAGGCCAGAGAGAGAGAGAGAGAGAGAGTACCTGGAACCCCTTCTTAGACAAGAAACAAGGTGTGAGCCTCTGCTCATGTCCAGGAGAAGGGGGAGGAGTGTCGACCGGGCGGTAGGAGGGTCTACCTACTCCGATTACATATAACACATACAACAACGACAAAAGACAAACAGAGGAATAAGGGCGGGGAAGTAGTTCACTTAGTGCCCAGGCTGACACTAGTTATATGTTCAGTGGGATAGGATGGAATTTATTAGTATTTTATCCTTACACAACACTAAGTTTTAACTTACTATAAGTCCTATTGTTATATTCTAAAGAGAGAAATAAAAAAAAATATGATTATACACCTTTTTGCGGATATGGCATAAATGCTAGCTCACTTGTGGCAGTGGGTGATATTGGTAGTCTGCATGCCTTCTGATGGTCACCAGTGAGTGTTGCACGTTAGTACATTTTATCAAGCAAAAGACAAGGCCACTGGACCATAAGAATACTGAAGACATACTAACGTCAGGTAAAGAGACATTTTCCCTTCTTCCAAGGTGGGGGTGGGGAGGATTACCAACTACACAAACAGTGTTATAAGTTAGGTTAGAATGGTTAGAACAAGTATCAAAGTTAAATTAGTCGCACAGAGTGGGGGTGAGAGACAAACAAAAATAGATAAATAAACGTTGGAAATATATATATATATATATATATATATATATATATATATATATATATATATATATATATATATATATATATATATAGAGAGAGAGAGATGCTTTTGGATGCGTCTCTGGTAGAATGAATTTATACTCACACATGGCAGAAAGTTAATGTCGCTTCCATTCTGATGGATGCCAGTGAGTGTACAGCCAGCCAGCCATATCTCAGTGCCCAAGCATCAGGTTACAGATAACGCAGTATTGGGGTGGGGGAGGTCAGCGACCATTCCTACCCACCACCAGCAGTGGGCTTGGGAAAATTTGCTTTAATAAAATTTTTAATCCACGAGGAGAAACGAACGGCTTTACAAATTCCACGTTAGATCAAATTTTTTTTTTTTTTTTTTATCGAGCAAAACTAAAAGACAAGGCTACTGGACCATAAGAATACTGAATACATACTAACGCCTGGTGAAGAGACATTTTTCCTTTCTTTCGAGGTGGGGGGAGGATTTCCAACTACACAAAAAGTGTTATAAGTTAGATTACAACAAGTATCAAAGTTAAATTAGTCGCACAGAGTGGTGGGGGGTGAGAGAACAATCAAAAATAGATGAATAAAGTAAAATACATAAACGTTGGAATATATATATATATATATATATATATATATATATATACACATACACAGAGAGAGGGATGTTTTGGATGCGTCTCTGGTAGAATGAATATGTTCATTAATATCTAAATATAAATATTATTGTAAAAGTAACAATATATATATATATATATATATATATATATATATATATATATATATATATATATATATATATATATATATATATATATTATTATTTTAAAGACATTTTTATGTTTAACATTCTTTTTATGTATATAAGTATTTTAGTAAATGCTCTGTTTATTATAAAGAGTATTAAATAACATTTACCGGTCTGAATGTCCGAGAAATTTTCATAGAAAATAATCGTCCTTTTCTTTAAATAATTGAAGGACTTTGTCCGTTTCATAATAATATATATATATATATATATATATATATATATATATATATAGTCACACCAAGGTCTGCTCTACGGTTGTATTGAGCTCTTTTAGTTAGTTGTTTACTCGTATCGGGTTTTTTTTCTTTGGGCTTTGAACCTGTATTTGTGCGAGTTTTTTCGACAGACTTTCATGTTCCTGGCTCTTTCTTTTTTTAAAACCTTTTTTTTCCTTCAAGATTGATTTGAATATTGGCAAATCAAAAATTCGAAGTGTTTTCGAGACGAGGTATATATATATATATATATATATATATATATATATGTGTGTGTGTGTGTGTGTATTTATATATATATATATATGTGTGTGTGTGTATACGGAAACTATTCACACAGGCTTTCGGTTGAATGTC
>CAHIKZ030005074.1:572500-617500 GCA_903632075.3 Acanthosepion pharaonis
CAAAGATTATCATATGATTGATTACATTATCACCAAGAAATGTGACGTGAAAGATTTCAATATAATCCGCTGTTTCCACAACATTTGCTATCTTTCAGACCATGCATCCTTTCGACTCGTACGCAAGAAAACTCTCGTTAGCACTACGTTTCTCAAAGGAATCAACTTCTCATCCCTGAATTCTGATGTTAAGAAGAAAGACATCTCTGACACACTGCATTTGAGGTTTATTCAGTTGTGATCTCAGAAGAAATTAAATTCTCCTGGAAATCTCTCACAGATGTCATTTATTCCATCTCCTTTGAAGTTCTAAGTCTTCCAATATGGACTGGTTTCTTGTTAATGATACTCACGTTCAAAGTCTCAAGAATATGCCCAATTCGCACAAAATATTCTTAAACAATAAAACTTGTACATGAAAAAGTATATATAAGCAGTGTATGCGGGAAGTGCAAAATGCTCTCAGAAAAATGAAAGAATAATGGTGGATTGTTAAGGCTTTGGAAATCCAGGCGGCTGAGGGAGAAAAGATCTTAAAGCATTCTATGTTGCCTTAAAAAGTTGTAAAAGAAAATGGAATTTCACCTGTTATGTCGTCTGACATTAACACTCCAGACAAATCACCAAATCATCTGACCAAAGCGTTTGACAAGTAGAAGTTCACTCTGGAAAAATGTCATCGTCTCGTTTCACGAAGGAATGACAGCATCTGTTCTATCGAATGAAGTGTTTGATTCCACAAATGGTGCAAAACAAGTTTGTGTCATAGCTCCTGTACATTTGAATCTCTTCTTTTCGATCATTTTACACCATGCTTTTAGGGGTCTTGCCATGGGTGTGAAATTTGAATCCCGCACATGTCACGGCATCTTTAACCATCAACGTTTTTAAATCAAAATCACTGACTCGAGCAATCATTATTCGTGATGTTTTGTATGCTGATGGCACTGCAATCGAGGCAACCTCAATCGAAGAAGCTTAAATACTTGTCATTCGTTTTACCACCGCTTGCAACGCATTTGGATTAACTATAAGCATAAAGAAAACTGAAATTGTCTATTAACCAAAGCATGCACATAAGCAGGTCAAAGGTGTGAAACAAAAAACACCTGCACATACCTTTTAAATCGTCCCCATTACTGTTGTAAGCAACATCATGAAATATATGAAACTATTCTTTTACTTAGGCAGCAAAGTCAAAGCCTCTTTGAATGACGAAATAGTTAACCGAATATCAAAGGCAACCAATGCCTTTGGGAAGATTAAGCATCGACTATGGGATGCTCCTTGGATTTCATGGAAACGAAAATCAGTGTCTATCGTGCAGGCATTCTCACCACATTTCTTTATGGGTCAGAATCGTAGACGTCATACAGTACGCACATCAATCAACTTGGTGATTTTCATAAACGCTCTCTTCGTTCAATATACGGTTATATACGGCAGGATAAAATCTCTAACCCCGATCTTTTCATCAAATGTGGTGTTGGTGGTAGTGAGTCCTTACTGATGCAATCACAGTTCAGATGGGCTGGTCATCAGTATGAGTGATGATCGGATGCCGAAAATTCTCATGTAAAGCTAACTTTTTAATGATAAGCTTAATGTAATATAGGCTTCAAGAACAAACATGAATACAGTTTAATTGCTGCAAGCATCCCTACAGAAGAGTTCGAGCTTGCTATTGAAAAAGGTAGACAGATAAATAAATGAGTACAATTTTAAACATATATTTACACACAGAAACGTATCTAAAAATGCGCGGGCAACATTTAAGCAGAATTTAAAATAATCATACAAGTAATGATAATATATATATATATATATATATATATATATATATATATATATATATATATCAAAATAGTCATTCAAAAGAATAAATCAATAAATTAATGACGAATTCACTTCGTTCGCTAACAGTCTGAGACAAAATAGAATCTATACCTGACGATGGTGATTGTTATCACCGAAAGTATTTGTGGATAATATGGATCGAACATCTAATCCATTGTACAATTAATGAAAATAAGGATCTTGTCGTTCAATGAGTGGTCAGTAAGTTAATGCTTTCTTAAACAGTTAGCGAAGTGAATTAGCTTTATTGATTTATTCTTTGAATGAGTATTTTACGATATTAATTAAGCTGCAGTGTTTATTAATTTGTGAATATATATATATATATATATATATGTGTGTGTGTGTGTGTGTGTATGTATGTATGTATGTATATATAAACACTAGTAGCATGGCCAAGCGTTGACCGTGCTTCATTCAAAAATCGTACAGCAATCGCTATCACTTGATGTAAAATATTTTTGCCCTTCCTTGCTTTTTAAGGAGTGCCCTTTACCGTGCTGATATTGCTACATGCCTTACTACTTGCCTATCTCACATTGCGAATTTTTTGTAAGCTCTATACTAAACATTAAATCTGTTACGGAAAAAGAACTAAACAAAATGAACACAAAACGATCAGCTTTAAAAAAGGACTCGCAACTGGAAAACCGAATGAAAAAAAGAATGTTAACAACAATTACTTTTTCACGCCCAACCCAATTCTGCGGAATCAGAATCAACGTTCAGTTTAAGCAAGTGAATGAGCCAATTGGAGTAAAGTGCTATGCAGATTTAAATTTTTCCCACTTGTGACGAATGCCGCTATCGATTTTTTTGCATGCTAGCATTCTAATTAACATTCGTGTCAGTTAGCTGTTGGCTCTCACGCTGGCCAACAGAATATTCCTGCTTATTCGTGGCAGCCAGCTATAGGCTCTTACTCTGGCCAGTAAAAAATGGCCTCAAACTACATGAAAAGTGCCGTAGAATCATGAAAAAAATCGATTATTTCCACTGTCGATGGAAGTTGGGAAATGCAAGGCCGGTCTTGGCTTTTCCTATTAACTTGGAGCATGGGCATGTAAATTTTGGTGCAAATCCGTCGAAAATTGCGGCCGTGTATTCATTACACACACACACACATTCTGCCTATATATATATATATATATATATATATATATATATATATATATATATATATATATTAATGATAATTAAATAAATAAATAAATGACTGCGCTTTGTTTTCCGACTATGCCATTTCCCTACCACTTTAGCTAATTATTGCTGCAGCCTTTCGTTCAGTGATTTTTGTTTTACTTCAACATTCAAAGAGGCAAATAATCGTTTATACAGTACCTGTGCTGATCATACCATAATTACATATTCTGGGAGAGACCAACTTATGTGATGTGATCACTATTTTCAACAAGGTCACTAGACTCAGACTATCGGTCACGAAGACTAGTCACTTCGTACTAGATCAACCATCGAGAGATTCCGAACAATTTCGTCAGCATATTTTCACTCACATGTCTTGGATCAAATAAAGATCTTTTTCTTACGGTAACTCACGCTGTAAACGTCTTACTCGGTATTCAAGATACAGCGGCGATATTCAAAATCTTTTTTGCTTTCTTAGTTCATGTACCCTACCTCTTAAGCCTATTATTATGGAACTGATCGCATTCTGAATGTGTAAGCCTTACATTATCTTTCATTTTAAATTTCATACATTACTCTAAGGATTAATATTTATATAATTATATCGTCTCTGCGCGAGATAATAGCTGAGGACATAGAATAACTTCTTCCTTCTATTTGAAGATAAGAGAATTAATCACTGGAACCAACGAGGGAATAATATTTCAGTGGGTGATAATTAAGAGAGTAGTAATCTGTGTGACAGTGATGAATTAAGAAGGGACTGCTGATTGAAAAGCCGTTTCGTCTTCGGCTATCGGACATCAGATTTGTCCAAGAATAAATGATCTGATATTTGAAATAATCAATAGGAATGCAAAAACCATGCTAACCTAAATTCTAATGATAATTAAACATTAATCAGTAGACCAATGCCATTTTCCAGTTTGCACAAACACACACACACACACACACACACACACACACACACACACACACACACACACACACACACAGAGACACGCACGCACGCACGCACATATATATATTGGCGTTTTTCGCTAGATTTCCTTCACACTGACTATTCGCCCACCATTATTTTTCATTTATCTCCCTTTTAATAACATTATGCAGATTTCTTGAACAGAAACAGAAATTAATTCAGCCGATCATGAACAGGCAACAAGTTGTTATATACTCAGTAGAATATATATCTGACATAATATTGTCCTGTACAAACAAAATATTCTTTATAAATATATATATATATATATATATATATATATATATATATATATATATATATATATATATATATATATTAGGCGAATTACCCGAGCCTTGCTTCGTGTGACACAGTTTTGGTAAGAAAATAATGATAGATTTTAAATCATTGTTATAATTTGTGGAGAAAAATGATGCATTTCAAAATTACTCGATGATCTTGCCGATGTGAATTCCATCATCTGGTTTTCTCATTCTATATTTTGGACAGGAGTCATTCCCATCATCAAATTTTAATTTAATTTAAAATAAAGTGAAAGTTTTTCAGTAGAGGGTTTATATGGGGGTAATTTTTTATTGACTCAAGCAATAATCCTATGGGTAACATTTTAGATTTTGATGCAATTTCTTATGTTGTACTTTTTAAACATCCTAAATGCAATTTAAAATCCTAAAATCCGTGCTTTCGTAGTCATTTCATTCAGGGATTATGGCATTTTAGTGCCATTTTTTTTGTTTGTTTTTAGAATAAAATTATTTTCTTTAAATAGGATTAATGTTTTTTTAGTAAATTATACATAATTTTTAAAAATATATTACTTTTTATAGTAATGAGCATAAAGTATTTCAAGCGGTATTTTTGAACTACTTAATATTTGCTGAAAAAATATTTTAAAATGGGTATATATCAAATTGCTATGATATGAATCTTGACCGCCAGCATTTTTCTCTGAAACAAGAATCCACTTTTTATTTACCTTGAGCTGAATATATATATATATATATATATATATATATATATATATATATATATAGTGAGAGAGAAATAGATCGATAAATGTAGAAAAGATACAAACAATGGATTCGCTAGAACATTTTTATTTATTTCCTATTGAAATTTTCTAATCCGTATTCTCAATAATCGTAGAGAACGAATAATTTCTATTATTGACCTTCCGTTCCAATCAACTGTTTTTCTCCAAACGATCAGACTAGCAGCGCATGCTCATAAACCCAATGCCTGCACCATGAGTTTGTATGTTTTGCAAGGTATAATAAATAATTAATTCACTTCATTTTGTTCTTTTTCTTTACGTTTATATCATTTTTAATTTGTATAATTACTTCACAATACATACAAACATTTTGACCTTTCAAAATGCTAAAAACCTAATTTTGCTTATGAAGGAAAACATTGCAATTATATTAAAATTACTACACAAATGACAGCAATTGCTTTACAGGCAGTATCATATACGATTATTATATTTCTCTGATAAATGTTTTTAATAATAATATTTTAGAGAACTACAGCAAAGCGGAAAAATCTTCCATGTGAGGCGATTAATCCATTATGACTTCATTGGACGAAAGTAATATATACACTGATGCGCCTAGACATGCACTCTTAGGAGAGGGGACGTCATAATTTTAAATTATTTTCTTTTCACTATATTCTTCAGTTATATAAGATTTTAAGCATTTCACGCCAAGCAAGGCGGGAGTGTCACAAGTACGCACGGGTTAGAGAGAGTGAGAGTAAGAGTAATGACTAAATATGGGGGTATGAGGGAAGTTAAAAAGAAGAACGAGGATCAAGGCATCAGATTGACTTTGCTTTTAAACTTTTGAAGATTGTAGTTTACAGGAAAGCAAATAAGTGGAAGTGACTGGAGTTGAGATGCCAAATCAGGACCGACCATATTGCAGATCCCTCTTTGCATATTGGCGAGCACCTCCAGATGAACAGCGGTGGCACCAGATCATATATGGCAACAGTATTCAATGCATAGACGAATGGTAGATTTGCAGATGTGTAGGATGAACACAGACGAGAAAAAACTCTGATTCAATGTATTTGTTCCACCTCAGATCAGTGGAGAACGTGAGACCAAGAAGGTACAGTGATACGCACTCGTGGAGTTGAGCATCACTGATGCTGATAGATAGCAAGTAGGTTTCTTTATGGTGTTTGAATAAGAACTGTTTCATTTTGGACGCATTAAAATTTACAAGCTATATTCTGCCCCAATTAACCGCTGATTGGTTGTCCTTTTCGAGAACAACGGCCAGGTTAGCTTTATCAGTATTATTTGATTTAATATTAAGACAGAATTAATTGGTAGTGTCGTCTGCATAGATGTCTACTTGATAGCTGATGACATCACGAATATCATTGATAAAGATTGATAAAGATTAGAAACAGTGTAGAACCCAGGATAGATCCTTGGGGAACACCCGTGTTCATTTGAAAGGAAGTAAAAGAGAGCCCATTCATGACGACCTTTACTTCACGTTTTAATAGGAATGATTGAATTAAATCCAATAACCGTCCTGTAATAGCGTAGTTCTGACGTTTGCGTAGAAGGTCAGCATGCCAATCCCTAGTAAAAGCCTTCGAGTCATCTAGGGCCACAATTTGAGCTTCGCCGTTATTATCAATAGCTTGGTATACATATTCAGTTATCGCCGTAACCATGTCAGCGGTAGACCGGGGGATCGTGGGAGGTAAGATGCTTAATGACTTTGATTAAAGCCTCGAAAACTATGCCGAAGAATGGTCGAAGACTGACAGGTGTCGGAATCGTCAGAAGAGTCTCCAGAGTTCTTAAAAACAGGGACCACAGAGGAGGACTTCCAACAAAATTGAAAACAAGAATCAGCGAAGCAATAATTCTATTGTTTGGAGATGACTGGGGCCAGCTCAGGAGTATATGCTTTAAAGAATACAGATGGTCTTCCGTTACCTTCACTTGCTTTATGAGAGTCTAATTTGGCGATGATACCCAATACCAACGACAGGCTTATGCCTATATCACATAGTAGAACCTCATTTATAGGGGTAAAATTAGGTATGGGCACCCCGGAAGAGTCGGGTGTCGAGTTTCATGATAATCTCCGAGCAAAGCATTCAGCCATATCAGATGCGGGTGTTAGGACTTCGAATTGATTGAATACAGGAGAGATTGAGGATTTACTTTTGTTCCATTCTAGTAACAGTAATTTATCTTCAATGAGGACACTCTTGCACTCACTACGATCAAAGAGACATCTCTTGCAATGAGACATGTCGCGCTGATATAGACGAAAGAAGTGTTTCCTGTGGACTATATCCTGAGCAAGCAGTCGAGAAGCAAAGAGATGTGTGCGATTTAACTTGGTATTTCCTTGCTGGAATGAAAGAATTGATGCCGACTTTTATCCAGGAGGATGCCTCAAACGCACATTTTTGAACTGGATGATTAAGAACTATATTCCAAAGGACGTCGGGAAGGAAAACATATATAGATGCACATGCGTACGTATGAACACGTGACAGCGTATTATATGCTCTATGTATACGAATATGCATCTATATATGTACACGCTTTTCCTCTCAGTTTTTCCGTTATTTTATTAAACCCGTTTTTGTTAACGACAGATTTCCAATTTTTTATCAGTATTTTTGTTCCTTCAATTTTCTTTATATTTTATTTTAATTAATAATATTTTATTATTATATATTCTTATTTTATACTCTTCTTTTCCTTTCTCTTTCTTCGTTTTCATCACATCATATTCTAACCTTATTCCCTGTTTCAAAACTCTACTACGTGTTTTGTTAAATTTTGGCACGACTTTTCTACAACTTGCTACACGCAAAACGACTTTTCCCGTCTTTAGCCTATAACTCTCTTCATAAATGTTTACAATCTCACTCACCCAACACGACACACACTAGTAACAATAGAAGTTACTAACACTCTTGCACCGATCAAAATTTTAATTTAAGTTTATTTTCATAAAATAAGATTTGAACATCGATGAATCAGACAGAGATCTGGTTTTTGTTAGCAATACGAGTTCCAATGGAAAATACTCCATCTACAAAAACATCTGTCGGTCAGTAATTTTCATTTCTCTGTTTGTTCCTCGGACGGTTGATGAAGATCACAGGCGTGTTAGAAAATTTTGAACATACACACTTTGTCCCAGTTCTTCTTTTTTGGCATATGGCTAATACTTAATTAATGTTACTGGTACCTCTTCGTTTGTCCTTGTTTTATTAAGTAATCTATCTATTTCTATATATAAGATGAACACTTGGACCTCTTTTATTCTAATTATATATATATATATATATATTCTAATTATATATATATATATATATATATATATATTCTAATTATATATATATATATATATATATATATATATATATATATGGTTGGATTGATGTGAATTGTGACCCTGGGTTTCACACTTTTTGCGATCGTCAGACAAACCCAAACAAGAGTTTGTCTGACGATCATAAAAGCCTGGGCAGGGCACATCACATCAATCCAACCAAATATGTTACTCTATCTCTGATATTGAGCGCTTTCTATAAGTACCTCACATATATATATAAATAATCATATATATATATATATATATATATATATATATATATATATATATATATATATATATATATATATATATATATATATATAAGATAAAATAGATCCACGCGGGAAAACGTCTTATACCGAAAAAACGATTTATTAATTTTTATATATCGAAAACGATTTATTAATTTTGATATACCAAGAACAAATTTAGGGGCAAAAGTATGAACGCACGCTAAAAGTTTTCGTATCATGCGTCTCGGTCTTTCGGACTGGATCGGGCTACAGTGATGTTTATGTCGCTGCGACTTGGCATGCACACAATTGCGAGGAGACGCAGAGAATTTTATTTGAAAATTTTCATTGATATCATTTTTCTTTCAGCTTGTGTTGTGTTTTTTATATTAATTTCCATACATTGTGATAATAGAACATCTGTCAAGAATAGTAAAATATTGAAAGAACATGGACGCAAATTACACTCTGAATGATCAAGTGATTAACGCCATTTCTAAACATTTTCATCAAAGTAAAATTGTTTCTCTTCTAATCAAGATAAGCGGCTTTAAATCAAAATTGGATTCAATCTCATTACAGTCAGCAAATAATCCATTTATTGTGTTGTATTTTAAAAGATCGTTTTTGTTCTTAAAAATGTTTATTTTATTTTATTGAGGTCCTTCCTGAAAAACCCAGGCAATCAATATGTATTGTTCTACCGACCATTATAACACAATTACAATTAAAAAGAATTTATCTAAACTCAACATTAAATTAGTCGCAACTACATAAAGCAATAAAATACGTAAATAATACAAATCAATGCTAAAACATCAAGGCTGAAATATTACCTGTAATAATTGTCGCAAGTAATACATAAGAGAAACCTCAAGGGATTTGTTACTAAGAATAAAATATTTAGAAATGGCATTAATCATGGGATCATCCCCAGTAAATTTGAATCGAGTTTCTTACACAATTTCACCTTATTTGGCATATCCATTATCACAATGATAAAAATTGTGATGGGAGAATAAACCACATGGAAGATATAAATTAAATTGGATAGATTATATACCCAGAACGTATATTAAAAAAAGAATGATTTTTATTTCTCAGCGGACCGATTTCTTTGAAGAAGAACTGAGCACTATATTCCAGTGTGAGGACTTAGGCAAAGTATTTGGGAAGTTGCTTATTCTGATCTATAATTATAAATGCTCTCTCGTGGATAACTTTAGTAGCCCTGTATTTTAGAGCACTTTATCTTTGCTTGAAATGGAAGCTCCTCGACCATGGTGCTATTGTTCCCCATGACATTGGTCTTTTTTTGCTATACCGGTAAAACGTTTCTGGTGGAATGAGTCGTTTGGTGATTGTGAGATAGCGAATGAAACTGGCAGTCGTGGTCGGTCACTGCCTACCTAAGATTTGACTTAAAAGTATTTTCGCTCTGCCATTTCTTATAGAATTGAGCATTCTTTTACACTGTTCAATTTTAGGCAGACTTTTGGAAGATGTTTATCTTTCTTTAACTTCTATATATATATATATATATATATATATATATATATATATATATATATATATGCCGTCACTATAGAAATTCCCAGTGCTCTGATATTGATAGCTTCAGAAACTGGCCTGATGGATATGCATCTGGTAAATCCTTCATTCAATGTGGACGTAATTTGACCCAAAGCCGCTTGTCTGTTGTCGCATACAATTCTATCCAGACGCCTCAGCACATGACCTTTAAACGCTTTGGATTAAGTTATGTCAAACGACTCTGCAATTTCGGAAAGGAAATGGCACTTCTGTCTTCGATAATTGATCTCATTGCCATAAGCAGTCTTGTCGACGTTCTGTTTCATGCGTCATTGTACATTTCCATGACATCAATATAACTTCACCTCACATAAAATTTACCTACGGTTGTCTCGTGAAATTAGGCGCGTTAATATAGGAATATTTTTTGTACAAGAAATATTATGTCAGATATATATTCTACCGAGTATATAACAACTCGTTGCCTGTTCATGATGAGCTTGAATTACTTTCAGTTTCTTTCCAAGTAATCTGCATAATGTTATTAAACAGGAGGTAACTGGAAAAAAGAATGGTGGGCGAATTTTTGTATCCTAGTGAAAACGCCAATAATCGCAATCTATATATATATATATATATATATATATATATATATATATATATATATATATCATCATCATCATTGAGATCCGATTGCCTCTGGGATCGAAACCTGACCGTTTTAGCATCTTGAAATCTATCCCCTATCTATCGTCCCAAGGCAGAGCGAAAGGGTTTTTTTAACGTTTTTGCTATGTGAAAACGTCTGCAAGGAAGCTGCATTGCATTAGTAGCAGCAACACTGTATATAAAATCACATCTTTCTCTCGGAAATCAATCGAATTATTTCGAGAGCATATATATATATATATATATATATATATATATATATATATATATATATATGGATAAACTGATAAACCCAATGTCAATAATATTAAAGCTGCAGTCCTTTCCCACTGCCATAAGGTTGCATTGCTGTGATGGCTTTCATGGTAATTGTTCGTATGATTTTTTCGCTATTCCACACAAAACACTCTCTCTCTCTCTCTCTCTCTCTATATATATATATATATATATATATATATATATATATATATATATAATTATTTATTTAAAAATATGATTCCAAATCGCGACATAAAAAGTTCCATGTTTCGCCGAAAACTTAATCGCAAGTTTATATATATATATATGCTCTACTTTTGTATAGCACTATTTTTTAAAAAATAATAACTAAAATACTAAGGGATATATTCTATATATTTTCACATATTATATATATATATATATATATATATATATATATATATATATATATAATTTCAAGTGGGCAGAGACTAGCCAAAACTGCTAGTTTCATACGCTTTCACTCAATCATCAGGCACTTGTGAGTATAGTGTGTGAAAATAGTGATCTTTGTACACCCAAGTATGTTCAAGCTTTTAAGAGTGTAACCGGTGCGGGCATATCATGCGCGAACTAACTAAACTCACCGCGGAGAGGTTAAAGGATTAGCAGTGCGACAAATTGATCTTTATTATAGGGAAGCATAGGACCACGGTCAAGGAGCTTCCTGCTTCAAGTAAAATAATGATCGACAATATCGGACACTTTAATTTGCTATTTATTGTCTTTGTTCTTTGTAGGCTATCCTCTCCCCGGTGAATTTGTTTTTTTTTTTTTTCTTGTTTTTTTACTCAGAACATCATTGACTAATCAAGTAAACAGTCTCCATTTTCTAACAAATGTCTCTCATGTTTCTACAAGCATGTTCCTGCCATTTTCATAGAAACATTGCGATCTTATTGAAAGAACTTTGTAAGTTAGTGTAAAGATTCGATTTTTATTTTGTATTAAAAATAATCCGTAGAAACACGGAAAATATTAAAGTGAGCATATTATTCTGGTCATACAGGATTTCCCATTTCAAATCATGAAGATTCTCAAAGGTCTATTTAGCAACACGCGTACTAGAGTCGGCGTAGAGGATAATAACACCTGTTCTATTTTTCCAAAATCTGCCGTTTTTCTTTTACCCATGACTCTTCAAATGACAAAAGGCTTTGTAGATATCGATTTAAAAACTCTGAGCAAGATTTTCCGTAGAAACCGCCCGTTTATTCTTCAAAGTGGCAAGCAATGTGTTTTCATCGAAGTCGGGTGGTCGCCCGGAGCGTCGTTGATCGTTTAGGTTAAGATCAACCTGACGAAATCTGCCAAAACACTTTTTGACCGCCCGAAGTTCTTGAGCATGGTCCAACTAAAAATTATGAATGTTTTTCTTGTTGATCCGACGCTTACTTCTTTCCTAAATTTATAGAGAATAAATAGGCGAAAGTGTAACATTTTATCCTCCATCTTTAAGACATTGCTTTCTGGACAAAACGTCCACATTCAACAAAGTCTAAGTCACAAATGAACGACGTAAGATTTCAATCTAGAAAAAAATATAAGAAAAAATCGGCACCGAAACAAAAGCAGTCTCAAGTTATGATATGTTTATATTAACAATAAAAATAAGGCGCAATCTTTTGCTAAGATCTGATTTATATATATTCGTAGCTTCAGAAACAGACCTGATGGATGTGCATCTGGTAAGTCCTGCATTGTATGTGTATGTGAATTGATACAATGCCTATTATCTGTTGTCCTATACAATTCTAGTCAGATGATTCACGATCTTAAAGTCTTACGTTGCACTTTCCACGGCGGATAGTAATGCTTTCTATCAGACACTTCATCCGTAAATCTTAAAGCAATTTATTTTTTAATATAGTAAATTGACATATAAAATATAATTCAATGAAACACACTTGTCTTTAACTATTTTGAAGAAAGTAAATCTAAAAATGCAAAACAAAATGAAGCAGTTTTTTTTTGTTTTAATTATTTTTAATAAATTAAACTGTAATGTAATTATTTTTTCAATAAAATATATCGGCATTCTATATTTTTATATGTCAATTTACTTAATTAAAATCAAATTTATTTGCGATTTATTTTATTAAAATATTTTAAACCGAAAACTGGGCTATATTTTGCATAATGCTTTTTTTAAGTCCTTTATTTGAAGAAAATATTCACTAATTAAGGTTTTAATCCTTAATAAATTACTTTTATTTGATTATAAAAATGTTATGTTTTTCTGGTGCTGAGTTTTCTCGGTCTTGAGTTCCTTCAGTACTGAGTTGTCATCATGGGTATGACGATAAGCTACATTCGCATCCGGGTTAAGACGATAAACTACGTCCAACAGTGAGGACTCTGACGACTCCTTGATAAAAAAAAAGATCTCCTACGATGACTACAATACATATTGTAATGAATTTAAATTATAAGAATAACAATGAATTGAGTCAGGTAGCCCTCTTATTTAAGTGTGACGTCTGCCCCCGTTGCCGTCCTGAGACGACCAATGTGACTTGGTATTGGTCGCGGCACCAAATGTGACGTTCTAACCCTTAGCCGATTCGGATGGGAATCTGGTTAGATTCGGTATCAGCTTTGTCGTTCCCAGCTCGCCTCCAACGTCTGGTTACCAAAGTAACTGCTTTGATTTTTAGTCTAACCTACCCACGTTGTGATTTGATCTTAGGTAGACGAAATCAATCAGTCGCCGGGCCGCAATGCAAGCCGAGTTCGAGCAAAGGTAACACCGCACAAGTATATGTAAAAGAAAATAAAGTAACAACTCGAAAAGTTCAAATGTGTTAAAAAAAGAATAACAAATATATTTATATCTGGTTGCTGAATACAGGACTGCACTTTCTCCCAACCCGCTTCTATGGATTCGTGACACTTTGTGTTTGTTAGGCGAGTCTTAAGTTGTTTGTCGATAACTGGTTTTTGGTGTCTTCAGGCAATATTCGCAAAACTTGTTTTGGTGGTGTGAGTCTAAGTCATTCTTCAAAGATAAATTGTTCTTGGTTAGAAGTCGAAGTCGAGATGCGTGGATCTTCAGTCAGCTTCCTGCGAGGCTGGTCTCAGAGCTCACAGCTCAACTCTGTCTGCGTCTGCGTCTCTCTCTCCAACTCCAACTGCTTTACTAACTCGCTGCGACTCTGTTTATATGGACGCCGACCAAAGCCGGGTGTGGGCTTGTCGGGGTTTGAGTTCCTTGATAATTCTAAGTCCATTACTTTTTGCTTTAGAAGGGTTCTTAAGGGTGTCATCCTCCCAAATTCTTCCTTTCTCATATTGGTATCTCACACCAATCCCCTCAGAGGGTGTCAACAGGTTTCCCTTCTTTCTTATAGTGGTATCTCACACCAATCCCCTCAGAGGCGTCAATAGGCCTCCCCTCCTTCTCATATGTTTACCTTCGCCTACCGCTCACGCCACCATTAATCCAATGAACACTCAGCAGCGTGGGTGTTTACAATTATCGCTCAAAGGAAAAAAATATCTTTTTTTTCTTTTCTTTCTCTTCCCGATACCAGACCTCTACGACTCGTAGTGTGGTCGTTAATCTCTATTTAACCGAATGTCACCTGGAATTTATCAACGAGATTTTCGTCAATAATCATCGGGGTTGGTCAAGTGAATCTCTCTGTGTCCTCAATGCCTTCGTACTTCCGTCGCCACAATCTGTCCAGGCAACAAACCCTTATCATGGCCAGCTCTGAACATAAAACAGGCGTTTTTCCCAAAACTAAATGATATCTCCGAAGGATAGTTAATGCTTTATTCTTCCCTTTTCCTTGGGTGGCCCAGCTGATGTTTTTCTCGGTCAGTACGTGACCTGATTACGATTATCTCCCAGCTTCTGTTTCGTAGGCCACTTGACCAATTCGAAATTTTCATCATTGCCATGGCCAGATGGCTATCTTTCATTCGCCGCCTTGTAGCATAAATTAATTCGACAGAACCGAGATCTTACGAATTTCCTATCTTCTGCGAAAAGAATACCTTTCTTCGCAAATGAAAATAAAATCTTTACCAATTTTCTTTGTTAAAAAAATAACATCGCTCAGTATATCTTTTCGTGATAGCTTCTTATCGCCTTAATTATTTCAGCTTCTTCTCGCCTTAATTATTTCTCGCTTTTAATTTTCACGCGACCGCTAAATAGTGTCACATAAGGGCGTTTCCAGCTTTGAGTTAGGTAAACAGCCTTTGGAAAGATTTTTGATATTTTTAAATTTATTTGAATAAAAACTCTTAAAAGACATAAAATTAAGAAGATAATGTCGACGAGATTCATGTAAAAACAAAACAAAAATGAATATTTATAAAAATAAATTAATAGCCGTCTTTAATGGTTAACATTTTCATTTTTATTCTTCACAAAATTAGGAAATTTTATGCAGTTAAAACAAAATGTTACTAATTTTGCATGATGTGTTATACAGAAAATATAACATCGGAAAATGAGCTAACCTTGTGGAAAAATGAAAACTGTAATCGCATTACAACATAGACGTAAGTGTTGTCGGAAATAATAACATATATTTTATGAAAGAAGTCGTAGTCAAACATTTATAATTATTGTCAATATCGTAATAGATATACCATTACGGTTTAAAAAAAAACAGCGATTGCATTACTGCCGTATTACGATGAAATACAGATTCCCACACGAGCACATAAGATAAGCAACGTCTAGCCTGGGAGATACCTAAATAGGTAACCGCATGGGATTATCTGGTACTGTAAGCTTGGATCAGATGGTGTAATGGATAATGGCTCGGATTTGTTAATCGAGAGCCGAGTTCAAAATACGTTTGGAAAAGGAAAAATTCTCTAAAATATGATTTAAAATTAATATGTTTTCATAGTTAATTCAAGAAGTCACTATATATGGAAAAAAGAATATCTCCAGTGCCAGGAAGATATGGGTTATAGTAGGATACTTATGAAGCCTTACTGATACGTAGTTTTATCATTACGACCCAGACAACGAAAGATATGTTCTTAAGGATAAGTTATTCGAATTCACATTATGTTCGAGACTTTTTCTATAATTCTAATTCTCACTGTTTATTTAATGGCCGATGAATCATGATCTCGCATTTGATGTAGAAAATACAATCAAAGAATACTAGACAAAAAAAAAAAAAAATTTCCGTATGATATCAAACCAGACATAATAAATAGATTTGCTCTACAGTAAGAGGCACGTAAAAACTTTTACAGATTTATAGGGAGAACGTCTATGTCTATCATCATTCTTTTCGACAAAAACACGATCGAAATGGAAATTATGGAAGCTATGAATGTAAACATCGTAAATAGAAAGGAAATGAAAGTTTCAACGATTTAAATAATCGTTGGACCATAATAAAAAAAAATCTCCTTAACGTAATTATTAAGTAAATAGGTTTTAAGATAAAAATAGAGGCAAGAAAATAAAAGCATGGGTCAATATCAACAAAATGTAGAGGGAACTGATTAATCTGCGGAAATAGTGGCATTATTGTCAGTAAAGAAATCTTACACGGTTTGTGTTGGCAGGGATAGACAGATATTAATACCACCAGCATGAATATTATAAATCCTGTTCTTTTATTTCAGACAAACTCAAACACTATTACTGCGTTTCTTCCATTCTTCTCCGACTAACAATAGCTGTGTATGTTTTTTTTTTTATTTTTTTTTATGCTAGCCTGAATTTCCTCTGGGGAACACGTTTCTTTTTGACACGAGAGACGGGCTATGTGGCATGAAGAATTCAATTAACTAGTCATGATCTTTTACGATTGCTTCGCTCTTATATTGTAATACATAAAAGGGTCAGAGTTGAATCAGATCAGGAAAGAGTAGTATTTTAAAATATCAATATACGTGTGAAAAAATAGAATAAAATTAAAAAAAAAATAACAAGTAGAGCTTTTAACTTTTAAATCAGGAGGTCAGTTGAATCCGCTACCTTGGTTTCTAACTTACGGTATCCTCAGGCGATTTTTATCAAATGACCTCTTAACGCTTTATTTAAAAAAAAAAAAATAACGAACGGTACGTTATTATTTTCAATAATAGACAAACGCACAGCGTCGGGTGGAATAGAAAGGGAGGAGAAGGTCGTGAATAATAATAATAATAATAATAATAATAATAATAATAATAATAATAATGTGGCATATGGGAACATCAACAATTCCTGTTGTAGTCTGAGCCCTAGGACTGGTTGGGAAAGATTCCAGTAGACTAATTGAAGAGGTTCCTGGAAGTCCATGCCACAAAGAGATACAAAAAATTGTTCAGTGGAAAGTGTCATGATGCCATTTCTAAACTTAGGTCCCTGAGCGGGACCCGGAAAGAAATGTGTAAACGCCAGAAATCAAAAAAAATAATAATAATAATAATAATAATAATAATAATAATAATGAGGAGGAGGACTTAAAAAGGAAAATGAAAAGCAATTGCATTTTAAATGTATCCGTGGTGGTTAATTAAAATATACATTACTTTTTTTTTAATCCAGCCTTATATTCGCTTAAGAAAATTTTTCTAACACTTAAGACTTCGGATTTCTTGTTTAAAATTTTCTTTGGATCCAGAAATGTCATAATCGTTACTTTTTCCTGTTGGCAGAAGTTACAAACATTGTTGTGATTGCGATAAGGCTTATTGTCTTAAAATCGGATCCCTGTTTTTTTTGTTTTTTTTAAATTCCAAACATGTTTAGCTAGCTTCATAGAGTACCTAAGATTTACTAGCTTAAACGAGGTCCTATGTCTGTATCATCTATAATTGAAAGTACATTACGTAATTCAATATACTTTTTTTGTTATAGCCATTAATGCCTGTTACTCCTGTTTTATAAATTATAGCTTCTGTTTTATAAGCGCCATTTAATGAACATCTATTCATATTTCTGCAGTTGCATAAATTACTACTGGTATTTTGTTGATATTTTGTCTATTTATCATTGTTTCTAAATTACCAGTGCAGCTGTAGCTTAATTTTACTATGTTTTTATTGAAATAATTCTAAATTTTGGGGAAGTTTTTAGCAAGTAACTTGAAAAATAATTTCCTTACTTTAAATTTTACTTCTAAATTAAAAGTGTGTTTGTGGGGGTGGGGGGTAAAACCAAATAATATTTTTTTCTTTTCCTCGAATAGTTCTTCGCATGTTTTTTTTTAATTTGAAGTTTAAATTCCAGTTTGGTTTTGTTACCTCTACCTTTAAGTTCTTCCCATGTTCCTTCTTTTTATCCTCAAAAATTATTATCTATAAGAGATTTTGGGTCCCATAAGAGATGTGCTGTATTATGTTCGCAGTGTGGTTGGATCTAATATTACCATATTTTAAATTTGCGTTCGATTTCAAGTATGAGGCGACACCGCCAGCTAGAGGATTTAATTTTGCGTCCAGATAGTTGACAACTTTTTTTATACATTTCGAATTCTATTCCAAAGCCGAGGCTTTTAAAGAGTTTGAAACGTGTTTATCTTTTTTAACTGTTGTTTGGCGCAAGCATCAGACTATCAACCATATACAGGCCGTGGTTTTCAAATGAACAATTTTTTTTTTGTTAATTTTATATATATATATATATATATATATATATATATATATATATATATATATATATAATAAAAGGCTTAAACACTAATATTCCATGGTCATAATTTATTCCATTGGAATCGTAAATACGATCCAAATCATCAGACCTACAAATTCAAATTTTGTAGATTTTGAATTTGTAGGTCTGATGATTTGGATCGTATTTACGATTCCAATGGAAAAAATTATGACCATGGAATATTAGTGTTTAAGCCTTTTTATTATATCCTTACTCTGTCCTAGACATTGAGTTCTACCTGGATCCTTCCTCTTGGAAAAAATTTTTTTTCTGAAAATATACATGTATGGGAATTTTTTATATATATTTTGCATATGTATGTATATTTTCCACTAATATTATCTATATATATATATATATATATATATATATATATATATATATATATATATATATATATATCAGGTCAGGTCATCAATAAGTTCTGTCCGATTTTTTTTTTAAAATGAACAAATTTTAAAGAGTATTTTATAATGTCTAATGGAGCTGAACATTATTTTTTTGTTAAGATGCATTTAAACTGATCAAATTTTATTTCAGAGAACAATAAAATTAAATTTTGTTTGATTAAAACCCTGCTAACATGGAAGTAACCAAAAATCATTTGAGGCACATAATGCTTTATAAGTTCAAGAAAGGAAACTCAGCGGCCGAAGCGGCTAGAAACATTCACTCAGTTTATGGAGAGGAATGTGTGAATGAAAGAACTTGCAGAAGATGGTTTGCAAATTTCAGAGGTGGAGATTTCACCCTTGAAGATGAAGATCGAACCGGACATCCAGTTGAGTTTGATGAAAAGCTTCTTGAAGCAGCCCTTGAAGAAAACCTGCTTTATCAGTTGAGGAATTGGCAGTGGTTCTCAGTTCAAACCATACAAATGTTCATCGTCTTCTTCAACAACTTGGAAAAGTTCCTAAACTTGGAAAATGTGTGCCTCATGAATTGTCTGAAAACAATCTCAAATCCCGAGTTGACATCTGCTCTTCTCTCCATTCTCGCCAAGTTGTTTCACCTTATTTGGATAGACTTGTGACAGGCGACGAAAAATGGATCTTTTATCGAAATGTTAAGCGTCATAGATAGTGGCTTGGTAGAGGGGAAGGACCCCATCCACAGCTGAGGAGGGAAATTAATGGGCAAAAGGTTCTTCTGGAGGGAACGCCAAGGGATAATCCACTTTGAATTCTTACCACCTAATTCAACAATTAATGCTCAAATATACTGTCAGCAATTAGAGAGTTTTAACCAAGCTTTGAGGGAAAAAAAAAGACCTGCTCTAGTGAATCGAAATGAGGTGATGTTTCATCAGGACAATGCGCGACCCCCCACAGCAAGAATCACGTCACAAAAGATCGAAGATAATTCCTCATCCACCTTATTCTTCCGATCTTGCTCCTTCAGACTACCATTTGGTTCGTAGCTTACAGAATCATTTGGAAGAAACAGCTTTTGTAACACAGGAAGAGATTACAACTGAACTTTGTGAGTTCTTCAAATCAAAGCCAAAAGAATTTTACAATAATGGAATTAGTAAGCTTGTTAATAGATGGAAGGAAGTCATAGATAATCAGGGAAAATACATTATTGATTGAATCTGTAATTAAATGTAACATTTGGTCACTTGTTTTCTTTATTCAAAATTTGGACAGAACTTATGGGATTACCTGATATATATATATATATATATATATATATATATATATATATATATATATATATATAAGCATGTCTAATTGAATGAATTACAGATATTATGGCGGCTAATTATTAAAAAAATCCGTTCATACTCACGAATTACCTTCGTGTATTGGTGTTAAATGAGGGAAATGTGCTATAGCTGTTTAAATTTCTTTTATATCTATTTCCTTCAACCAAAGAAGAATTCGCTCGTCCATTACCATCAATACACGGAAAGTTATGCTTGAATATCAACATAATGAATGGAGTTGATTCAATTCGACATGCCTAAAAGAGAATTTGCTGCCTAAATACAAAAATACATGTGTTTGTGTATATGTTGTTATTCATGGACAGACTGTTTCGTTGAATCACATTTCATATTTTGCTCATCACTGTGGTTAGACATCACATTGCTTCAAGCCGGGAACGAAACCCGACAGATTTGGTATCAGTCGGAGATTTCTCCCTGAGCTATTAGCACCCGGTTGAAAGAAAGCCGCATTTTAAGTTCTACTGAGGAAAAATAAATAAATAAATAAACAAAATGGTTGTTATATACCATACCTATGCACACTAATGGATATGCCCCAATCCTCATAAATACGGTGGACTCGATTGTCAGACTACTACTATGTGTAGTAAGGGGGCACATCGATGTGGTTTAATGGTTAGCAAGCTTGTCTCGCTAGAACAATTACGAATGTGTAGTGAGTTCGATCCTCACTTGGTGCCACCTACTTTCGGCCTTGTGCTACATCCAAGCTACGCTTGGAAAATCACTTCTATGTGTAGTAAGGGGGCACCTCGAGTCGGTGTAATGGTTAGCAAGCTTGTCTCACTAATGAGTTCGATCCTCACGGGGTGCCCCCAAATTTCGGCCTTGTGCCATATCTAAGCTACGCTTGGAAAATCACTATGTGTAGTAAGTAGTCCACCACTAGCAGTGGTTTACCTACTTCACGCCGCTTGCGAGTATTGTATTTTGTTGATGTTATAAAGATTACCATTCCATTTCCAAATGCCGTTTTCGTTGTTACTCAATCGGTAACCCTTTCTAGGTTACATCAGTAGAAAATAATATTTCAGTGCGTAGGCGTAGACGTCTGTAGTATAGAGTTGAAGTAGAATTTAGAAGTAATCGGAAACATAATTCTAAGCAGGAAACAAGGGGCAAAACTCTACTTCTTTTCAAAATGAAATGTCGGTCATTATATCGTGTTTTCTTAATTTATGTTATTTCTCTCATTAATAATGTTTTCAATGTCTAGTATTATCTGACACTCAGTAACAACTTGCCTTTTATTGGCTTTATTGTTTGCAGCGATTGAAATGCGTAAAATTAAAACGATATGATTCAGTAATAGTTCGTTTTAGCAACCTTAATACCCAACCATATTATCCAACTTGTTCTATACCGTTGTAATTGATTGTATCACTTATCATCCGTCTTCAAACACTGCCAATCTAACTAACAGATCTCTTGATGCTTGTCTGTGTATATGGCTGGAGATCTGCTGCCCCCTCCAGGTTTTCTGTAATTTGAGGTTTAATCTTTCATGTGTTACTTTTTGTTTGGTTTATGCACATAGCCAATGTGGTTATTTGTATATGCAATTAAATAAAATTCTTGCCAGTGTAATATTCCTGTTGAGTTGATTAGTATATTTTTACGGCATATCATATCGGTTATCTAATACCGACAGGAATTTTAGGATAAGCACGTATGAATAGAATATGTAATTTTTGTAAGAAATCTGTTTGTCGATCAGCTGTCATTGGCGTATTTTTGTAAGGAGGGGTTTTGTCGAGTGTCAAATTTATTTTTGGTATTTTTTTTTTATAAAATTGTATTGCTGGTAATATTTTTTTAAAATGTTTTTTGTGGTAACTTTAATATAAAAATATACATTTTTTTTTTAATTTCATAGTTTTTTTTTGTTTTTTTTTTACCTCAGTTTAGGGGTTAACTATTGGCCTATAGCTGGGACCCTAACAGGTTCTATCAACCAGAGTCAAGAACAACAGCAATTAAGAAGCGGTTACACGCTCCTCAAAACATCCCAAACAGAGGCCCGGCTCTCGGATGTAGAGTACCGTCATATCCAGGACGCGTAGCATTCCAGATCATAGGAACACGAAAAAACACCACCACACCAAGGTACTTAATCGTACTGTTAATAGCATATTATTGAAGCAATCTATCTTAAAAAGAATATAAAGTATTAGTTGATTGGATATGGACGCTGATACTCAGGACTCTGATATGATTTTGAGTTCCATCATATAAATAAATGATAGCAGCAAAAACTAGAAGGTATCGGAGATAATATGTAAAATGAAATATTTTGTAAATATTATATCCGTACTGCCCATTACACTCATTCAAAAATAGCAGATCTAATGAAGAATTTCTAATTCTTAGAAAAGGCTGTTGGTAGAAAACAACTGATAGAGAAAATTGAAAACTAGGAAAATACCAAGCGTGCACACTTTGAAATAACGGATGACGACTTGTACTGAGGAATCAGGGAACTCGAATTGCAGGCGAGTCCGTTACTTTCACTTATGTCCAAATACACTAAGGAAAGGTATTGATCCATCTCTTCTCCATTCAACCAAAGGTTAATAGCAGGACATTAACAGATTCTATAGCCTTGAGTTGGCAACCCGTCTAGGAGGACGACTCTGAATTCAAAACCTGAGTGGTTAAGTTGTCGTGGACTAAAGTTGCTCTGAAGAGATTAAGTCGAAATGAAGCAGCAGAAATATAAGACATATTAAAGGACGGATAAACTCTTCAGACTCGCCGTCTATCCACACCAAGTATGGGTTAAGTTTTCTCGATAACACTCAAGTGGGCAAACGTTATTACTACGGTTACATCCGCTGAAGACAGGGTCAAGAATGAAGGGGTTCCTCTAATAGGAATGAAAACTGTTGATTTGGAACTGGATTAAAGAGCCAGTTAAACATTAATTGATGGTAAAAAAATTCATTTAAGTGTCAGGATTGGGAAGAATATGATGCGTATTTGTTTATTTATAAAATTTTAGATATTCGACATGCTGCCACTCAGTGCCCATATATTTGATACAAATATTAAAATGCAAAAAAAATTAAAAGAATCACAATATTTGCGCAATATTTAAGTGTTGATTTTCTTAGATTATAGAGATCCCAGAGAATACTTTCCCACATTTTATGAGGAGAATAAAAAAGAAAATTCCAATATTATCCTCGCTATCCTTCCAAATTACAATAAACTGTGTGTGTAGTTTTTACTTCTTTTTAGCTTTTTAATCGTTTACTGACTTTTAGCATGATTTCCGAATATTCTATTAATTCTGGAAACAGTTTACAAATTAATATTTCAAAGTTTGTATTTATCTGTAAATTTTATACATTTAGATACTTTTCCCTATTATTCATAGTCATTAAAAATGCACCAGGGTATTTTTTACGTCAGCATCTGGTGGTTTGTCCGAGAAATATT
This sequence comes from Acanthosepion pharaonis, assembly GCA_903632075.3. Lineage (NCBI taxonomy): Eukaryota > Metazoa > Mollusca > Cephalopoda > Sepiida > Sepiidae > Acanthosepion > Acanthosepion pharaonis. Next base: position 596,370 of record CAHIKZ030005074.1, read on the forward strand.
CCACCGATCGGAAATATGAGAGAAAAATCCGAATGCGCAATGGAAATTCGAAACATACCTTCAAAACTATTTTTTAAAAAAAGTATTAAGAAACAGGCCGTCCTAGGTATGACGACAAACTACTTCCGGCAGCAAGGGCTCTGAACTTTAAGTTTGAGGAGACGGAAACACCTCTTAATTGCTCTTGTCTCCAGGTCCACTATGATCCGGTGTGTTAGCAGCTGTTAGGGTCCCAGGTATGGGCAAATATTTAACCTTCAAACTGTGATCAAAACACTATAAAATTATAAAAAATTTTCTTGTAAAAATACCAGTGATACATTTTGATAGTAAAAAAAAAAATACCAGCAATACATTTTTATAAAACAACAAAAAATATTAGCAATGCATTTTCGAAAAAAAAAGTTACTAGTGCTTCAATGTTGATATTAAATGATCCATAAAGAATTGATATGCTGCCAAACAAACATACTCAAATATAATCAGCTATGAAACAGGGACACGGTTTTTTCTGTAAAGTAAGATTATCGGGCTTCACTAGTCTGTAATGTCAATCCTTTCATATGAAATTAAATGCCGGATAATTTGCTTCCATATTATAAGGAAAGGTGATGGATGATGAGAATAATGTTGACGGAATTTGTGATAAACGAGGAAAATTGGACTACGGAACAAACAAACATTTCCGAAATATGACAATTTTTAACATTAGAAATAAATTTTACAGATGAAAGATGCATTAAAATATGCTTTTAAAGATTATTATGCAAATTAAATGTAACCACTTATGTTGTATACGAAATTTCTTAGTAATATATACGAGACTTGTAACCCTATGATTATGTTTATCCTTACGTAAAGTTATGAAATATAATCCTTCCCTCAAAATATGTATTTACTCGTATATTCATATCTTACTCAGGCAATGTTTGTTAATTTCTGTACTTTCAGTTATTTGGATATTTGGGGCGTTTTGAACAGTTATTGATCCCGCTTTCCATTTTTAAAGGACCGTTTTGCCATAATGTACATTTATTCGTTTTGATGTTTATTTTGACACATGAAATATTAACGTATTGTTTATTTGATCGAATCGTAATGCCATAAGTATTTGAGCATTATATGTAATAATTACTCAACAATTACATGTATGACTAATATACATATATATTGACTTAACAATTGCATCAGCGTTAATTATTAATATGAAATCTACTGGAAAATTAAAAAAAAACATTTGTGCATTATCTAAATAAACTGGAAGTCAATTGAGTGAAACTTTCCTCATTTCATTATCTATCAAGCATTAAACATTAGAACGACTGGGAATGAAAATCACTCCCATTTAGATTTCTTTTTATATTTTATAAATTTTCACCTTTGTAATGTTTTGAATTAGGCATAGAGAATTATCTCTTCATAACTTGATACATTCAGCCTTATTAAAAGTATGTCAATGTCTGTTATTGACGCAGACTAATCTATATAATCCAACTTTTCTTTATGTAAATTTTTGCCAACTCGGTAACAGAGACTGGATTTCTAAAAAAAATACATTTTTAAATAAGCGGGTTCCATGCCAAAATAACGAAAAAGTCCATATGTCGAACCCACCCCGAAACTTTGTAAAAGTGTTTTTATACATCCTTTATATATATATATATATATATATATATATATATATATATATATATATATATATATATATATATATATATATATATATATGTGTGTGTGTGTGTGTGTGTGTGTGTGTGTGTGTGTGTGTTAATGCATATGCACACACTCAGACACGATTGATGTGCTGAGTTCAAATTGTAGCAAAATTCCTTATGTTCACATCCTTTGGGAAAAGTATAGTTCTATATCTTCTCTTCATAGCTAATATCAGACAGGGATCTCGTCTGTTTTTTTAACAACTTGTCTAGGAGAATTAAAACCATATTTTATCTGCGGCTGGCAAGTTAGAAAGTAGCTACGTGCTATATAAGCCACAAAACAATACACCATGTGCAGATTGTGACTTAAATCTCAATAGTGGAATTAATGAGACTGAGGATATCATAATTACGTCATATCAAAATAAACAACTACAAATTTGAGTAAAAATGTAACATCAATTATCAAAGTGTTTATGGAAAAGTTGAAGATAGACATAAAATAATAGTATTTAGAAGAAAGAGTAATAAATAGAAAGCATTACTTTTTTTTTAATTTGCTTCTTCAAGGTAAAACAATATTTTAAAACTTTATAAACAGATAAAAAAGAAAGGAAATATGATGGTCCCAATGAATAATACTGTAACATTCGGAAATATATTTTTCATTTTTTATTTTGTATATCCCAGTTTCTTTCTGGTTGTATAAAATGGACGATGGTCGGATGAAAAGGTCATAGGGTGACCAAAATACTCACATGGAATGTGACCAAATGAGGTATATTTCTCATCATAATCAAACATAGAGAATTCTTTCATGGGAGTCGCAGTGCTTGGATCCAATTGGTAAAGAAAGTTTCATCCTGTTGGTCAATAATTCATCAAGAGTAGTTATGACCTCATCATCACTGCGATATTTTTTTTCCAGCCAAGATTTTTTTTATGTTGGGGAGCAGATAATAGTTAAATGGTAGCGAAATTAAAACAATAGATAGAAGGATCAACCAGTTAAGTCCACAGTCCTGTACAGCAGAAATTTAAACCAAGGAATTGTGTGTTGGAGCATTACCCTGATGAAACAAGATCATTTCGTTAGTTTTCCACTGGCGTTTGTTTTGATACCCTTTCGCATCTGCCTCAACAAATTGGCATAGTACTATTGATTGAATGTGTGGCCCTATTGAATATAGTCAATAAATACAATGCACTTTGCATCCAAAATTGTGTATATCACCTTCCCTGCAGTTGAAATGACATTGATCTATTTGCAGCAGGTAATAAGAGGTTTTTCCACTGCTTGAATTTTCTCTTTGTCTTTGACTAAAAAGTGATGACCCTATAACACATCCTAAAGGTGCCCAATTCGAAATGCCTCAAATAGTGTCATGATGCGATAAGCCAAATGCCCTTTGATCAGTTGTCAGAAGAGGTGGTACCCACCGAATAGAGACCTTCGTCATGCCATGTTCTCAACTCTCATAAGATATGCTAATAGCTATGACTATTTTATTTAGAGTCAGTTTTGCGTCATCCATCAATATATTGGAAAACGTTCGCGGTGGTGACAGCTGCAGGATCATCATTATCATCGAGACCTTCCATTAAATTCATCTGCATACGTTTGCACTGTTGATAAAGCTAGCGCGTTATCCATTAATGTACCAACCATGCCAGAATGAATGTCCTTGGGTGCTAAATCCTCTCCTGCAAATACATGATAACACCATGATGCCAAATTTTAACCATTTTCAAGAGAAGTCGCTACTAGTTACATTTGAAGACTTCTTCGAACAGTTAGATTTCAGTTTATCTGAAAGAATGACAATGAATTTATTATTAAGAAGATTTGACATTAACGAAGCTCGGGTATCACACAATTTTAATAGCCTATGTTATTCTTATCATAACATGATGAATATTCACTTTATATATATATATATATATATATATATATATATATATATATATATATATATATATTCATTTTTCGTTTTCTTCTTTACCTTGTTGTTCTAATGATTGCGTGCTTATATATTTACGTATATTTACGTGTTTGTGCATTAGGATGTGAATGTGTTTGTCTTGTCATTTGTATAATCCTTCTCTCTTTCCACCTTTTCATCTGAATTCTGACTTTCTTGTATCTAATGTTTGTAGCGTTTGTAGATATTTCTTACATTAGTGTTAAATTTAACGGATAAACTGTCACTTAGATAAGAACAACAACAATAATAATAATCAATATATATATATATATATATATATATATATATATATATATGTGTGTTATTTTTTATTATTTTTTTTATTTTTCCCGATAAATTTTGGATAATTCTCTAATATTTTAAATTTTGAATTTTAAGTTTGTAATTTAAAAATTTTACTGTGAAATTAGACTTTATTTACTTCATATTGATTTCTAGTTTAATCTAATATTAACTTTAATATGTTAATGGTTTGTATTGTCACGTTTTTCGAATTACAATATATTTGTGTTATGATTGGTCATCATAGGATACGTAGTGTTGAACTAAAATGGCTATTTCTTTTTATTTTTTATATTTGTTTATGTTATTATTTTGAAAAATATTATATATATATATATATATATATATATATATATATATATATATATATATATTTGCATGTAAAATTCCTCAGAATTAATAGGTAGAAAAAGGCAATATATATAAAGAGAAAAATTAATAGGAAAACTGTATGTAGGTTTAGCTGACGTTTAGCGGACGTTTTTTTTTCAATTTCTTTCCGAGTTTTTGCCTTGAAAAAATCCATAGTGGCTGAAATGCGTCGGCTAAAACTACATAGTTTTCCTATTATCTTTTTTCCTTTACGCTCACACACACAAACACATATAATTTGTCGCTTAGCTGAGGGAATATCAGTCTAAATATTTATACACATCTACATATGTACAATGAATAAATGATTTATTTGAAGACTTTCATTAGAGATATATATATATTTCTTTGTATGTTTCCATAAAATCGTAGCAAAGGAAAATTAGATTTCAATTCAAATGAAGTAGACATTTGTGTTTTATATAATATATTTGGCTAAGTTTCTTTTGTTCATAGATTTACTGCTGCAAACTCAAAACCTGAAGCGAATAGTTTGTAATAAAATTGAATTGTGATTTCATTTAATAAAGAGCCTGATTCAATTAAGGTGCTATTCAAATATAAACTTTCTTCTTGATTTCAGAAAAAAATGAAAACTTATCTTAAAGTCATTACTTAGTCTTTGCACATAACTTGATATATTTATCTCCCTTATTTTATTTTATGTTCTTAAAACCTCTCGAAAATGTCCTGTTTAAAAAATGACTTCGATATTGAATACGAATAGGAAAATTCACATATGATATTTTAAAAGGTGAAATTGCGTAGCATTGTTTCATATATTATGTAGAGTGCTGATAGAAAAGATCGAATTCAGTAAAACAATATTTCCTATATATCTACTATTCTGAAAAAGTTTCTGATATATATATATATATATATATATATATATATATATATATATATATATATATATATATATATATATATATTTGTTATACGGTAACACACCTATTATATTGTTAATAGACTCTCCCACGTATTATAAGTAGTAGTAGTAGCAGTCGCCAGGGGGCTCAGAGAGTTTGTCTGAGTTCAGTCTGAAGTCGGACGACCAGCTGACCGGTTGAACTCTCTGCCTTCGGGCGGGGAGGAACCCGAACGAGGCTACGCCGAAGGGTGGAGTCTCTTTCGGGGAGATAAACCAAACCTGAACCCGTTTATACCGGTTCAATGGGCATCTTTTTGGCCGAGCCTACGGGCTCGGAGATCCCACGCTAAACCGGCCTTGTGCCACATGACGCCCTCGTGGAGGAGGGTGACTGAATATCCTCAGAGAGTTGGTCGAGTCAGTCGATGTCGGACATTAAAGTATCAACCACCACAACTAGATTGCTGCGTCATTAACTATTTTTTCAAGTTCCTAACTTTTTGTACGTCGAACCTTTTTTAGGACCGACTCAGTGAAATACAATCCTCCACTGTGAAAACTACTCTACAACAATATTATAATTATTATTTAAAAATATGGTTCCATCGCATCACAGAAATTACTATGTTTCGAAACTGGTCATCCATCTTCATTTTTAATTTTGATATTAAACATTAACTGTTGGATGACTGTTTCATCCTCAAGCGATATTTGGAATAACTAAACAACGAAATGTTTTACTCATTTCTAGTTTTGAAGTGGAGAATATAATGTGGGATTAGTTTTTCATTATCAAGCGGTCTCTGCTTGGATGAAAGGTTTTGGAGTCGTGTACGGCTGGGTTGCTTTTTTTTTTTTTTGTCTCGCTACACTGTCTAATTTTACCAGGCTCCATTCTTTTTCTTTGTTACTATCTGCTTAAAATCTAATTGACTATGTTGTAGTAACGGTACTTTTTGGATGTTTATTTAAACTAAAAAATTTCGTATTATATCAATACGCACACACATATATGTACACGCGCGCGCGCGCGCGCGTGTGTGTGTGTGTGTGTGAGTAAATGTCCCTGGAGTTTCATATGTTGTTGGTATATACTTGCTAATGTCCCATAAGGGAAATCTAAAACGTTTCCTATTTCGGACATAGACTGTCCCATCTGTCAGCCCGAACACTCATATTTTGAAAAGCCTAATTGTGCCCTGACTCTATTTCCCCTGTGTGCCGGAGCTAGTGTGTCACAGGGACATATAACAACCGAGTTATTTTTTATCAAGTCGAATAGGAAGAATCAATAAACTCTATTCATATCACTACTTTTTGATACGTCCGTGTGTGTGTGTGCATATATATATATATATATATATATATATATATATATATATATATATATATATATATATTATGAATTAATTTATTTAAAATATGTTTTTTTTTCGCTACACAGTTCTAACCATGTTTCAAAATGGAAGCTAAAAGCCACGGATTTAATTTTGTGATTAAATTAAAGACATTAGTCCCATTAGTTCCATTTCATCCTCGAGCGAAAAATCATATTTTAAATCAATTAATTTATAATATTAATGCTCTGTAAATTTACATTGAGCACCATTTTGTAAAAATAAAAATATCTATAAGAACACCGGATTATATATCTTGCTGTTCTTTCTTCATATATATATATATATATATATATATATATATATATATACGCAGTTGTAATTCTATTTCGGTGTCGAGACCGTAGATTTTATATATGTAGCGATGTTCTTTTCAACCGAAGAGCAGGTAAGGATTTTCTTTTCAGATCTACCAACTGTGCCGTCAGAAAAAAAACACAAAAATTATTACACTTATTCTCACACACATGCATACATGAAGACACGCACATACACCCCTACATTTCTGACTCTTTCATCACCACTTTGGTTACGCTGGGTTCTGTTTGTGCACATGGTGATGATGATGTATTTTTCAACACTAACTGCTTATTGTACTTGATAAGCATTAAGAAAGAACTAATCTTTAGACGATATGTTTATTTTTGACAATATTTATTTTGTCTACCATACTGCGTACTCAAAAATCTTCCTTATTAAGTTGTTTTCTCGGAGCCTCTATTCAAATAGGGATGCCCAATATAAATAACGTTTTAAGTAATAAATTAATTTAAATGTAATATTTTGTGGCTACGTGTGTTTGAGAAGACATCCCTATTTTTTAAACTGCGTAAATTCCTGAATACATCTCTTGTCTCTTCATTCGCTTGCCTGAATAAGAAAAATACCTTTACGGTTTTGTTAAGATTTCTGTAAGAGAGCAAATCTGGCGTGATCAGTCTATGAACAAGTTTAATAAACTCAACGCCTGAAGCTCGACATCCTGAGAATTTTTTTCAACAAACGCTGACGTCTTACTCCGAGTTTCTTCTAACAAGGCCACCCACAAAGTTTGATTCACTCCGTAATATGGACGTCATGCATTTAACTAATGTGCCGAACGCTTATATCGTTTCCTTGTTTGCCTCGGGGATCTTGATAAGATCCAGAGACGGATATGCAATGTAATTGGCCCTGATTTGGCATCTAGTCTACAGTCGCTCTCTCACAGACGCGCCGTCGCCTCTCTCTGTCTTTTTTACAAATAATTTCATGGTAATTGATCCGAGCAGCTAAATTCGCTGGTTCACAGACTTCATGAATTCAAGCGTCCTACGAGGCTGGCATCCCGCTCTCACCTATTCACTGTTGATACTGTTAAATGTAGCCGCCACTTCTACTCCAATGGCTTCATGTCTCGCACCTCTCGCCAGTGGAACTCCCTTCCCTATTCCAGTTTCCCTGAGAGCTATAATCTCCAAATATTCAAATGTAATGTCAATCGACATCTCCAGTTGCCTTTATCTATCCACAATCCTTCTCCTCATCCTTTCCTCTATCACTCGTATCTGCTCTCGCTCCACATCGTCTATAACCCCTTGCGTGCCAGTGGCTTCCTGCCTTGCTAGGGGTGAAATGCTTGAAGAAGAAGAAGAAGAAGAAGAAGAAGAAGAAGAAGAAATTACCTTTGTGACAAGCGACTATAGTACGATTCAAAGCAGAATGCCATTATCTGCTTTAACTGCACCATACCGCATTCATCCTAACCATTCGACTACGCGCCCATCCTAAATATTCTCTCATTCTCAGGCGTCCATTGAAATGAAAAAAAATATATACCAATCTTCAATTTAGTTTCTTTTTAAAGATTAAAATTTCCTAGTCAGGTTACATAATGAAACGGAGAAGGAAAATACATTTTAAGTACATATTATAGTTTTTTTTAGATTTGTTTTTCATTGAGGCTATATGAAATTAAATGAAGATTATTTCAAACATCAGAAAAATCAACTATGTAAATAATCATTATTTTATCGAAATTAATTACGCAACTAGTATATAGGATGAATTTTTAAGAGGTAACATATAAGTAAAATCAATTAACTGTTGGTTATGGGTACACCACTATCCCCGACAATTATTTCTACTATGTATTTTATTCTCTTCTGTTGTTATAAAAACTGGAAAATAATTTTCCGTCGAATAAAATACTTATCAGTTCAGACCGTTAAAGCAAAGATACAATATGCTATGCGCAGGGAGTCAAATTATCGGCATTTCCTTTGTATTCCAACTGGAAGGTGGAGTTTCACACAAAGAGCTTTTTTCCAAAGACATCTTACTTTACGGAACAGACACCCGCATGAATAATTCTGTGAACACTACAAACTTAAGCTATTCGTGTCAAGGGTGAATTATGATATATCTTCTTCTTTCTCATAATGTTTACTTCGTACAACCTCTTCTTTATTCAACCGCTTTATTCAATAACCCTGTAACTTGTGTGATTTTCGAGATTGGTATTGGATAACTTTAGTAAGAAAAATGTTATAGAAATACTTTGGGAAATATTTCTAATTTTAAAACTAACTTATGATTTTCAAAATGAAAATATTGCTAAAAGCAAATATAAAGTTTACATCGATTAACATTTGAAGTCTTCCAACAGGAGGAATAAATAAAATGTACAGGAAAGAAAACTAAAAGATAAAATGATGTTATAATCAATATATTAACTTTTCAGAGGTAAAAGTATCTAGGCATGAAATTTCGAATAATACTATAAAGAGAGATAACAGTGAACTGTTTTACAAGAAAGATTTATAAATTTCAGCTGGCAGTAAATCTAACTTGTTTGGTCAATGAATGCTGAATATTTTCTGTAATGAAAGTGTTAATCTCAAATAATATCATTATCATCGTAACTTAATCCCAAGAAAAATGGCCCACCCAGCTGCAGGAGATAAAGAAAATATATTTGTACGTTACAGCTGAACATTGGGTGGGTTGTTAAAACAAAGCAAGTGTATTGTTTGCAAATTATCTATTTATCTTGTGTGTAGTGAACCGTGATGTTGCCAGCAATCAAAGTTCATGAAGTTAAATCCAGATTTCGAACAGTGGTTTACATCGCTTCATCCACACACTGCATTTCATCCATCGATTTTTGTTTTAACATTATATGAGGCTAGTAAGTTCATAAGAGAATTCGGAAAAAAAAACTCTTGTTTTGAGCGTCATCAGGAAAATTTTGCTTATTTCAACCAAATCTATATAGATAAGATAGAAACTGAATCACGTTAATGCTGCATGCTTTAATTGCTCTAACAGTATTGGTTCATTTTATATTTTACTAATTTTAACTCCATTTTTATTCATACTTTCATTTGTTTTAAGTGTTTTTGTATCATACATTGTTACAGCATCAGATTGATAAGAAGAGCTGATAGACAGAAGTAAACCCAACGAACTGCTGATTATGTAAACATTATCTTATACATAAATTCAAACAAATTCAACTAGTTTGCATCATTTAAATGGATTTTAAGCGGAAAAAAAATCATACTGTCCGTAAGAATTTGTTTTTGTGTAACCTCATTTTTATGTCATTTGAAAAACGACTTAACGGGTAGTATGATTTCGTAAGAAAAAAAATCAGTTTTGAAATCAGTTATCCTGCAAAATGGGCGCGATTTCACATAAAACAGAAAAGATAGACGATAAGTTAAACTTTAATTTCTTTCTATATGTTAATGGCAATATTAGACTTTTCAATATATAGGAAAAATAGATATCAATTTGCAGACGACTCAGTGGAAATTTAGAAAATCTTTATATCAAAATAGTTTTGAGAATGATTGTTTTCTAAAGTTTAACAGTTATAGTTCGTTCCAGTATAAATGGAGACTTCCATCCTAACAATTAAATTGTCCAAATTTTGATTATGTTACTATTTTTTCTTCGAGACCCATGTGCCATTGATTTTAGTTTTTACTGCCGTTCAAAGTCCTCAAGTGAAGTGGTTCATCTCATTTCGTCATTTGTGATTTGTGGCGTCAGTTTACGAGGGTCGAAGTAGGATAGTCGTCTCTTGCTAGAAATTATTTTAACCACTAATCTGAGAAGTCGAAAGATTTTAGCTGACAAATTAGAAATTATTGAATGTGTCTGGAGGCACGAACGTTAACCATAGAAAAGTTTCGATCTAACAAGGCTATTTAGGCGCACACACGCACACACACACGCACATACACGCACACACACACACACGTTTATTTGGGGAGAAACCCCTCTTTTATACATGTAAAATTGAATAAAATTGTCTAGGCACTGCGATTAAGCTATTTCATTAAATGCTTTTTTCATTGGTAGAGGTATTTACCTTTTTGGAGAGTGAGTGTGTAAAAACTGTCTGAAGTATCTATGGAGCCGAGCGCGTTCAATTAATCTATTACAATGGTGTTTTTTTGTTTAACTAAATAAGTAGATTATATATATATATATATATATATATATATATATATATATATATATATATTAAAGAAAAACAGACAACTTTAAGGTTCCATTGTAATAATTTATTTCATCAGAGCCCTTTTAAAGGACTCCGGATCATCAGATAGCACTTTCAAAAATGAAATGAAAAATGATTGGCAGTGTAAGATTTTTGTAATTTAACAGTTACCGTAACTGTCTTTTACAATATTTAAAGAGTACTATTGGTCGGGTAAACAAACTGTTATAGTTCAATTTTTTTAAATATGTTCTCTATGAATGTGTTAATAAATACAGTATTTAACTTATATTAAATTCCTAAATTATTTTGTGAAAAAGTTAAATATTTAAATTGCTAACAAGTATAAAATTAATTTCTTCGGGGTTGGTTTGACATCTAAATTACTATCAAACATTAAAATCTATTTTTTGCATAAATTGCTAAAACCTACCAACCATCTCCTAAATATGTAAAACCCATTTACGGCTTCTTTCTCTTTACTTCCCTCTCCCTCTTCTTTCTTTTTCCTTTATCCTTTCTCTCTTCCCCCTTCCCATTTTAATATATCACTCCCGTTAAGCTAACCGTTTAAATAGGTGAAGGTCTGGTCACTCCTCCTCCCCCAATACTAAGTATGATTGAGAGAGATATTAAATTAAACCCTCCCTAAACTCTACCATGTCTCTCTAACTACTCCCTTTTACACTCTCAGTTAAATTACAAAAAACTTACACTACCCATCAATTTTAATTTAATTTTTCGTTTCATATTTGGAAGTGCTATCTGATGATCCAGATTTCTTCAAAAGGGCTCTGTTGAAATAAATTATTGTAATGGAACCGCAAAGTGGTCTGTTTTTCTTTAAAATATTAGCTCTGGATTTACATTGAGCTCTCAGGATTTCATCCTCCTTGGGATTACCCATACGGATTACCAAGTTTTTTCATAACTTTAGATATATATATATATATATATATATATATATATATATATATATATATATATATATATTGTGATCTAAGACGCTTTCTCGTTGTCACTTTTGCCAAGTCAACAATTGCTCGTTTTCACGTTCGTAATGCTAGTTGTAGTCGAGATTTTGGAATTGCAAATACTAGTAGTAAGACCTAATAATACTCGCACTTGTAATACTTGTTCTGTTAGTAACCACTGAATAGTAATCTGAAGAGTGATCAGTATAGAGAAATAGTAAAAGGATAGCAGAGAAAATGGTGATCACTTAGACGCCACGCTAATTCCCATATATACGTTTCCTTTACGATCAAGTGGATTTCCTATTAGAAATGGAATCATCTGTTTGCTCACTGGTCATATAGAACACCTCCCCTTTGGGATGACTTCCTCCTTCTTCAGCTTTGGTTCGATGGCTAGAAACTCTCTTGGCATTCTTTTCCTTTTGCCATTAAACCTTGGTTGAACAACATCTTGTGACGTGGGTACGTTAAATATGTCATACAGAATTTTCATTGGTACCTCTTTTCGGAGACTTTTTAAGTCAGTGAATCAACGTTTTAGGTGCCTCTTATGTTCCCACAATTGTCCCCGTACAATAAATTCCATTCCGCGCTGATACATCTTGAAAAATACTTTATCTCCGCGGTTGAAATATTTATTTGCGTCGTAATTTGTTGATGTTCTCGACTTGCATTCATGTAATAACTTACTGAAGACAGACTTGATCTTCATAATGGACGTAAAACTGCAGGCGATATTCCAGACACGGGTTTGGCGTAATTCGGTAAAAATTTAGAAATTGCTGAATCATTACCTCATCTGATTCGTATCCTTCCGATTTCTTTAATGCCCCTTTAAACTTGTCGACAAGCCGTTCCATTTGTCCGTTTGAACTTGGATGATACGGACGTCTTGTGATATGTTCAATTACTAAGGATTTGTAAAAGAACTTGAATTCACTAAACGTGAATTGTGTCCCGTTATCTGAAACGATAGAGTCAAGAACAATGAACCTTCCAAAAAATATCATGTAGGCAATTTATGTTAAATCCGGTAGTTGTTCTCCTACATTGTAGTATTTCTGGCAATTTAGTATAAGTATTGACTACTAATAGATAGTAAGCTCCGTTTATCGGTCCTGCAAAGTCAATATGTATTCTATATTATGGCATATCGATCGTCGGCGAAGGTTGAAATTTGATAGGATCTCACTTCGCAGCCAGAGCTCTGCATAATTTCACCAAATTTTCTATATCCTTATTCATTTTTGGCCAGTAGGTATAACACCACGTTAAAATTTCATCCTAGAAATTCCTGGATGTCTTCTATGAAATTCATTTAATATAGGTCTTTGTAACGATGCTGGTGTCACCTCTGTTTCTGCCTACATCAGTACACTACTGCATAATGAAAACGCATTATTTTCCATATTATTTTCCCTCTAGATGTTACTTTCTCCTTCATTTTCATTATGAAGAGATTTTTCCCGCTTTAATTTTTATTTCCTCCAACGTTATAGGTAGTTCTCGTACGGTATTATATAATAAGAAAATTATTTCATTTTCGGCCCTTATCGCTGCAATTACTGCCTCTTCAAGTGGTTCGCAGAATCTTCGTATCAGTCTAGACAATCCGTCTGCAAGACTTTTTTTTGGATGCTAGAAATTCCATTTTATAATTATAATTTAATAGGACAATTCCCCAGCGCTGTAGTCAATTCGCTGTATATGTGGGAACACCCTTTTTTGATCCATATATGGACAATAATGGACGATGATCTGTCTGTAGTATAAATATTCTACCATGTAGGAATTTTTTAAACATTTTCATGACAAATATAATGACTAATTCTTTCTTTTCTATTTGGCTCTATCTTTGAACTGCAATTAATGATCTTGAATCAGAAGCTATAGATTTAGTTGTTCCATCTTCATTCTTGTGTAATGTCACTGCTTCAATACCGGTATCATTTGCGTCTGATGCAACCAAAATCTTTATTTTAGGGTCAAAATTAGCTAGCGACAAATCCGATGTTAAGTCATTCATGATGTGTTCGAACAAACTTTGTCATTTATCTGTTCAATTGTATTTTACGTCTTTCTTCTCTTAATTTTCTGTCAGTAATTGAAAAATATTTATAGTTTTTCACCTTAGATGGTCGGACATTGTGTACCTGTGAACTGACATTTTCCTCCATCCTTGCGGTATTAATTTTCAAGTTTCACTATATTGATACACTTCCGCTCTTCTCTGGAGAGTATATTTTCTAAATCCTTCTAATTCCGCAAGTATCCTGGATCTTATCATTGCGTTATTATTAGAAGTTAAACCCTAAACGAATATCAGGCCTTTAAAAAAATAAGGAGTCTCGATTCACGACTCCTCCGTACGTGACAAAATGGCCATCGTCGGAACAAGTTAAGACATTGTAATCGTGTATTAAACAATGAACTTTTATCACCAAAGATTTTCGATAGTATTAGAATGGTCTCATCAAAATGTATCTCCTGGTTTATTTGGCAAGATATAACTTACATATATTCGTATTCAGCAGGGGACAATTTCCTTAATAATAACCAAACTTTTTTTCATCATTTCAATGCGAACAAATCCTTTTCAAGATTCCTTCGTATCTTCTGTAATAAACTGGAAACTTTATCCCTTCATCCGGATTGTACCCAAATTAGGTGAATGAATTAACGACAGCATCTGGAGTGAAAAAACTGAGTTTTTTTTTTCTTCCATCGTTTTAGTGAATAACTCAAAAAACTTCTCTTGTTGTAATTGTAACTGTAGATTTTGTTGTAGTTTTTGTTGCTGCAAAATTTGAACCATGATAATTTTTAAATCATTCATTCTGCAGAACTCTGTTGAACTTTTTGCAGTTTAGTTTTTTTTTCCCTCGTCAAATCCTCGTCGTTACTTTTGTGATGTCAGACAATTCCTCGTCGTTACTTTTGTGATGTCAGACACCTTCGCGTGGTCGCTTTTGGGATGTCAAAGAATGTTTGTTTTCACGTTCGTAATTCTCGTTGTATTCGAGACTTTGGAATCGCAGATGCTAGTAGTAACATCTTCTAATAATACTCGCACTAGTAATACTTGTTCGAATAGTAACCACCGAATAGTAATTCGAAGAGTGATCCGTATAGAGAAATAGTATAGTGGATACTATAGAGAATAGCGATCACTTAGACGTCACGCTAATTCCCATATATACCATTCTTTTAGATTACGTGGTCTACTTATTTGAAATTGAATCATCACTGTGCTCACTAGTGATCTGTGTTCAAACTCCTATTTCGGCAAATACACTTTATCCCTATAAACAATATTTAAATTTATAACATATGCATGTTATAAGGTCACTACAAAAGTTGCAATTTTGTTTCGATGCTTTGCTGTCTTATCAAGTGATGGTGTTGAATGGAAGATCACGGTTTTAAGAGTTCAAAAGCCAACCAAATCCCCTCAGGAAGGGAAAACTAGGATGACCAACCAGATTACAAATATATAGCAATTTAAAATACCATGACAACATACTCTAAGTTCAATCGATTCACGCATTAAGATTAGATTAAATTAAAAATTAATATAAAAATTAAGTTTTATCGTGTAGGCAATTTATGATTGTTTTCTAAAGTTTAACAGTTATAGTTCGTTCCAGTATTAATGGAGACTTCCATCCTAACAATTAAATTGTCAATTTTTTTAAAATTTAAAATAAAAAAATTCAGATGACAAATTCTAAAGTCAAGCGAGCATCATGTTAAAATTATTTCAATATTGAAATGAAACTAGGTTAAAATATATATTATTGTTATTACCGAAGTGCCAATTTATCAATTATGTTCGACGCTGATGAAAAATGTATCTCCGATCGCTACACATATTGGATATATGGATGTCAGAATTCAAATGAGAAGATAGTTAGGGAAGAGAATTTTCAAATGACAGGACAAACACATTCACATCATAATACACAAGCACATATATATATAAGCATATATAAGCAAATATGTCAGTACACAAATACAAGGTCCTATATTCACACAGAAGATCGAGGAAGGAAAATTAAAAATAAAGTATTAGAAGAAAAAGAAGAAAAATGAAGACAAATACAGATATAAAGAACCACTTAAAAGAAAATTATGTCAATCATATGTATATACATACAAAATGATATACAAGCATTCACCCACACGTATAAATATACAAATAATCAGATTCCCCAAACATCAAGCATAAATGTACTAATAAATCAGCACAAACGAACCATCAGTATTTTACATACACAAACAACAAATATGTAGATAAAAAGTGTACCAAATTAAAGAAATGCATATACATGCATATGTACGATACATACACATACGTACTTGAAATAAACGTATCGGGACTTAGACAAAGCAAAGAAAAAGACACACACACACACACATATATATATATATATATATAAAAATCATCCACAGACAGACTGTTTACAGCTCATCAGTGCGGCTAGACATCCGTTTGCCTCTAGCTAGGATCGAAACCCGACTGAATTGGTGTCAGTCGGAGCTTCTAACCACTAAGCCGTCGGCGCACGGTAGGAATGGAGGTAGATTTTTAGCGTATTTACTTTTTTGTAAACATGCCCAGTGACCGACAGTGACTCAATTCGCTTACGCGAAGAGTCGCGCTATATTAGCTATAATAGTCACTGTTTACAAATCACCCCTCACTCCACAGAGTGCTCAACTGAAGTCAAATTCAGGAGCTAATATATATATACATATACATATGTATATATATATATAATATAAATGCACATATGTACATACGCACATATGCGTACAGATACATAATTCGATAAACCAAACTCCCATGTGCAAACAAAATACACAGAGGAACATGCAAATAAAACACGTACATATATATAAATTAAATATACATATACAAGCACATACACGTATTCACTTAATACACATACATATGCATATATACATACAAATACACACACACACATATATATATAAACATAGATATACACATTCATACATGCATATATATCTATCTATCTATCTATACATATATATATATATATATATATATATATATACCAACCAACGCACAGACACAGTTGGCAAAATATATGTACATATCTATATACATACGTATATAAACAGGTATAGAAACAACCATACATGCATATATAGTCACATGTATGCACAAATAACAACAACTTATCCTGAGCCCATGGAAAATTAATTCATAAAAGATCACAAATATTCAATAAAAATTAACTATTTATGTCGCTATCAAATTAGGGGTGGTTATAATTAACGTCGGATGTCAGGTTGCGATAAATATATATTTATATATATATATATATATATATATATATATATAAAATAGATATATGTATAAAATAAAGAACCCATAAATAATAATAATATTACTAAGTTACAATACCATTATATTACCATTCATTTATTAATTATATTGCAAGGTAAAGACTGAACTATGTCTACAGTTAACAGTAATTTCATTCTTTTCGTTTAAGAGATTAATCCTGTCTGTAAATCTAATAATTTTCAATTTTTCGTTGAGAGAAAGATAAAATGGTGCGTATAGAGAATTATAAGTTCGATCCATCCTAAATAGTTTCCATTTAAATGTAGAAGTTGTATTTTTATCTATTAAAATTCAAATGTACTTCGACAACGAAGTCCTATTTTTATATGTACTATTGTTGAAAGATAGTACATATTGATAACATCTGGTTTTAAACAAGGTTTTAGTGATTCCAATGTAAACGTTTTTAGTACTCGGGTTTTCAAGTTAAGAATTAGTGCTAAAATATACCAGGGAACTAGCTAAGGAATTATTTTGTAGTGGGCAATCATTGGAATTACTACATTTACATCTGCTGGTATTAGTATTATAATTATTATCAGTTACTGCACCATTAATATACCTCTTGTTTTTTTTTCAATTTTTATATTTATTGAAGACTATTGTTGTGTTTTTTAATGCTATTCTCAATGATTTCCGTACAACAATAACTTAATTTCAGTGTATTTTTTATTAAATATTTTACTAAGTATGTTAGTGTTGGGAAAATGTTTATTACTAAGGTTTAGGAACTTTTGAACTAATTAGTTTTAACAATTAGGTTGGAAGTGGGTGTAAACCAAATGATCTTCCTAAATCTTCTTTTATTATTATCATAAATAATGGGATCTCTGTACTTAATATTAGTACGTTTATAACCACTATTTCAAAGGGGAGAATAATAAATTTCACTATGCTTATTAAAGATCTCTATACTTGAAGATTTTGCGCTGATTCTAAAGTCTATGGAAGAGGGTGTGATTTTAATAACTGACTGAGGATGGTTACATTTAGGGTGTAAATATATAGGTTCCGAATTAAGCATCATAAAAGCTTCATAAAAATGGAAAGAACTACTGATGAGGTCTAAGGTAAGATCTAGAAGGTCTACCTGTATAATATTGGTAGTTATGTTAACTTTAAGATCTAAGACCTTCAGCGCCCTGTAGATTATTTTCTTAATGAGATCAACCCTAATTTTAGTAGAACCTTTAACTTTTAACATGTCATCATCTCTATATAATCCAATATTTTTCGTATCTACGCAGTCATAGGCACTTAAACAGCATAAAATAAATAATCCCACAAGGTCTGAAGCTTCCGCGGAGTCTAACATACCCAGTAAGATGTCGAAAAAATCAATGGAATATTTTTTTAGACTATTTTTATCGTTGCAGATCAGAACAGAAATTCTGCGTTTGAAAATCATGTCCAATTCATTACTGGAAATGTTGGAATATTTCTGGGCAAATTCAAAGGCCAAAGTGAAAAGGTCTTTGGAGATGGATAGATAGTAATCAATAATATCGAAAAGTATAAAAATACACATTTCCTTACTTTGAAATCTTTTGAGCCAGTTAAGAATGTTAACCCACTGCAACAGTTCAAGGGTATATTTAATAGACTGGTTAATATTTAGAAGATGGTTTTGTTAATACTTCCTATTTCCGGTCTGGTAGGGTTAATGAGATGTATAGATGGCTTTGTTGTGAAATCTGTTTTATGATCCTTTAATAGAATATATGCTTCTTTAGCACGTAATTTACTGACACATATATGAGGCTGAAGATTTTTTTAAAAATTATTTTCAGCTAGCTGTGTCCGTGTTCATATTTAATATTTATCAGAGATGGTATCTTACTTAATTACTAATGATTCCAGTACATTTTACCGTAAATGAAGCTTTTATGGTCGTATTTTCCACAAGTATTTTGTAGACAGATGTTAGTAGGTGTCTGTTTGTCCTAAATAGAATGTAAGAGAAAATGAACAAAAAGCTCAGTCGCAGTGCCTTGTTACATATATATATATATATATATATATATATATATATATATATATATATATATGCAAGTTTCATTGTAGACGACTGGTACGAGAGCAAGTAAAACATTATCCGCATTCATAACACAATTATGCTATGACGAAATTACCGATTTTTGATTTACTCATCTGCATATATATATATATATATATATATAATGATGTTATAAGTCAATTGGTGATATCCTCTGACCAGTGGACGGAGTGATTGCTTGAGGGTCAGTCTTCGAAATTCGGGAGTCGGGATGCCGAAGATAACACAGCTACTTATATTACAAACTTTATATTTCTATTAATTATTTCTCACTATCTCATTCTCTTTCTCTGTCACTTCCTATATATATATATATATATATATATATATATATATATACACACGCACACACACACATATATATATATATATATATATATATATGTGGGGGGGTGCCATTTGTACAAGTTTCTTTAGCGGAACGAAAATTATTTATATAGGAGTTTTGGATAATGTTTGAACATTGCGTCTCTTTTAAGCATTTACCAATGAGTTGTTTTTTTTTAATAGTATTGTGACCATATTCTTGTTATTTTTTGTTTTATATATTTATTTGTTTCTGAATATCGTGGCTTAAAACTTCATATCACTTTTATAAAATATCGTATCGAATGTTTGTACACTCCTTACCTCCACCTCCCTCTACTTCTCCCCTGTCTCACTTCGCAGCATGTTACACATTTCTACTGGTTCTAACCTTCACGGCTAAGATCCGCCATTCCACGCATATTTTAGATAACCCCACACATTTCCTTCGTATTCCATTCCTGATATGTATATTCCTTCCGTTCAGCTTTTTTCCACAAACCACTTCTTTGTGGAAGCGACTCCCAAGTTGATGCTACGTCACTCACTAAAATCTTAAATTGGTCTAATCTAATGTCAACCAAAATCTTCCCTACATATCTCCATAAACAGTTTCTGTTATTCTGTAATCCTCTACATTGAATGGCTCTTGGGTCTTGTAGAAATGAAATAAAATAGATTCCAATGAAACATCTGGAAATCATCTGTGCTCCTGGAACTAGTCTCTTGTCATCCATGAAAATGATGTGTTGCATTATATTTGCTGGTTCGAGCATTTATATCCAGAGAATATGGTAACTTTATAAAGAGAGTGGCCTGTTACTTTTTCTTTCTTTTTTTCTTTTTCATTTCACCCCAAGCAATAAAGTCACTAAACTACTCATAACACATCTGTCACGATATTCAAATGTGGTCATTTTGAACTTCAATTGAAACATCCTCTTCACTAAATAGAACATGTTTCCTGCTAGGCTATATCCTGGGCTTCGTGTCGTCATCAATTTACTCATTTGCCCGAAAGTGAAACATGCACCGTCTAAACAAGCGAGGCGGATGAATTATTTTCCAATGGTGATGACCAGTAGCCCGAGTGACGTACAGTAAGCGTTGCTACACAGTTTTTAACGGTACACTTATTGGTCGAAAACAAAATATCACATGTAATGAAGTTTACAATGTACACGGTATTTACATTTTGGATTAGAGAAACAAGCGTTGAATTACGGCATGATTTCATACACCTAGATTACAGAAACATAAATCCAGTTCTATAGAAGAATGCTGAGGTTACTATATACTGAAGTTTTAATTGAGGGAAAATATTTAAGCCAAATGAAAATCGAAAAAAGGATTCGCAA
>CAHIKZ030005074.1:622500-655000 GCA_903632075.3 Acanthosepion pharaonis
AGCTTAAATTCTATGCTAAATGTTTATTTTCTCGCACATCTCGCTTGCGCGTACTTCCTTCTGTCCCCATGTTTTCCAGCCAATATTAATCTGCAAAATTTGAAATGCAATGTCAATCTCTATCTACTGTCTTCTTGATTACTGTCTTTACTTTTCCTGATCATTATTAATGTCTCTGTTAATATTTCTTTCACATCCTCTAACACCTTGCGTTTTAGTGGCTTTGCTGCCCTGCATGGAGTGATAACGATTTTAAAAACAACAAAAACTCTTACTATCTTCGACAACATCTCGCATGAATGTGAAAAGAAGCTTACACAATGTTCAAACTCATACAATCTGATAATCTGTCAGTATAGTCGACGTCATATAAAGCTTTCCATTTGCATTTAGTAACTTATAACATGGCTTAGCTTGTGTCTGCTTAAGCTGTTAATAAATTCTAATAAGATTTATCTAAAGCTTCTTCTGTGGGCCGTTTCCCTTCAGTATGATGGCAATTTCCTGTCCCTTGTATGTCTTAATAAATTATAGCTATTTGTTATCTCTCCTAAACACTGTTTCGTTATTCATTTACACGAGCTCGCTAGGCACGTTATGCGTTGTTTTCCTCTGTTCCTCTTGCCTTCACTAAGTCCTGTGTGTGTAAAATTTTCTAGACCGTCTGTTCTAATTATGTACCCTAGAAATATTAAGTTCCAGTTTCTGATATTACGTTTAAGTTTCATGTTTTTCCATTTTTTCTCAATCTTCTGTTCCATGTTCGGTCTCAGCATCTTTTCACTTGTTTTAAGTCTCTTCTTCACCGTTGAGGCTACTATTCACTGCTATATAGGAGAACTAATATTACATAACGGTTCAATACTCTTATAGCTTAAAAAGACCTCCAAAGACACATTTAGCTCAGTAAAGAATCTAACTTCCTCGTTAATAGAATACATAAGAAAATAATCCGTGCCAATGAGAGAGAGAGAGAGAGAGATAAAGACAAAGAGATACTTTTGTTCAAAATTGTTGTGCTTATGAAATTAATAAAATCATTAGATTATTTATTGTTCAAAATTAGTTGTGCTTATGAAATTAATAAAATCATTAGATGGGGTTTATTTCTAAAGAAAGTAAATGGATAATCGAATGCTTTTAATAAATGCACAGGCCTTAAATTAACTTAAACCAATTTTCTTGATAACTGCGTTCTAATAGATTTTAAAAATTACTTCAGAATCTATAAATATATATTTCAAATCTTGATTCATGCTCCAAATATAATTTGTTTAAATATATCGAAACTAAAATGCCTTAAATATTATTCTATTATTTAATATCTGACAAGCGCTATTGATTTCTTTTTAATTCGAAAGAATTAAATCTCACATTAACATTTATTGGGTGAGTAATTAGCTAAAATACCAATGACTTGGATGATATTCTTTACTATTTTTGTCGTATAATCGTTATAATGTTTATATTTAAACACTTTCTTCTGTAATCTGAATGACAAGGGAGAGGAGAAACTTCAAATATTCAACTTTTCACATTAAGTGCGGGATCTTCTTTGTTGTCAATCACAATACACGTGTAGTTGAAACCATTGGTTCAAGGACACCAGCAAATGGTCAAAGCAGGCGTGCGTCTTGTTAGGAATTTTCATTCTTCGATGAAACAATTTTAATAATATTTTTTTTATTTATTTTGCTTTTATAATTATGTAAGTATCTTATTATCGTGACGTATTCAAAATTTGTAAATTCTCTGTCCAGTAACAAAAAAGAAAAATCGATCGAAAATAAAGCTCAAATGAAGAGTATATACGAATTCTGTTCTGATCCTAAGTATTTATTTATAATGCATGATGTTTTCCGGTTGCATTGTTAAAAAAACAAAAAGAAAAAAACATCAACGTTTAGGTAAAATTACCATAAAACGCTTGAAGACCTCTTAATGGACGTATTTTGCCTTCCATGGTTGATACTAACTTTCAGGACAGTGGGTCATTGCGCCTTCTCGGACTAAAATGTTCCACTGACATGAAGAGGAAAGATTATATTGAATCCAGCGCGAGCCTTGCAGCTAGGAATGTTGGTTCCCTGATGTACTAGATATATTTTCTCTCCAGAATCTATCTTGGACATTTATCTTAAAACTGACAACATAACAAGTGGAAAGTTCTACACTGATAACTTCTTCCTCAGGACTGTTACAGTGTAGAAGAGACTTCAAAATGACGCTTCCCAGAATACCATAATTTTAACCTCTTCATGTCAAGGATAAATTGTTATTTATCCTAGATACCTTCATAATTCGTCTCTCCTTATGTGCTCCTTGTATGCCCTTACAAAAGCTTCATTCTATAACTCTCTACTTTGAGTAGCTCTTGAGCCTTGTATTAGGCATCAATCGTATAAAAGGAAAAGAAAAATAAAGCTCACGATTTGTTTTGTTATATTGTGAGGACGATAACTTCTTAAAACAATCATCTGAATATTAATTGAATATTCAAAGCGTCCTTTCCGTACATAAGTCAATGAAAACGAAAAATGACTTTTCCTTGATCTATTGTGGAAAAGTCGATTATTTAAATGAAGTTAAGAGAAGAATTGAAGTGTATTACTAGACTGGGCTACAAAAATTATCAAAAAAATTCCCACTAAATTTTAAAATTTATTGTACATGTACAGTAATATTTAAAGGAACACATTAAATTGTACAGCACAGTAACTGTATTGGAAATTGTAAAGGGACAATCAAGCAGTGAACTCAAGCAGTGAAATCAACTAGACCTGTATAATAGTTTATTGTACATGTACTGTATTCATTACTGCACATTTTTGCACTTTATAATTTTTTTTAAACGTACACTATATAATCACAAATATGCGTAGTCAGTAAGTTATGTACAATGCGTGAAGTGCACTTAGGTGATCATGCATCTTTCGATACATGACTGGCGAGGCAGATTTTTTTCTCCACAGTAAGTTACTATTTCCTTCTGTTGCAGCTCAGTTGCTATTCAAGTCTATAGAACCCGGTCTGTCCTGCTATTTACCCTTAAACGGGGAAGAAGAAGAGGACGCATACCTTTCCGAAGGTAATTAGCATCTAAATGAATGTAATGGATTCGACTGGAATTCGAACACGGCTCTCCGATTCCTCAATCCGAGCCACAATCCATTACCTACTCGTACACTACAATTGTTATTCTACGAGGTAACAAAGAGGACTAAGCGGGATGATGAAATGTCTGTGGCATCACACTGCACTTAATGTTAAAGAACTATATATATATATATATATATATATATATATATATATATATATATATATATATATATATATATATATATATATATATATATACTGTATAATAATATAATACAGTGCTATATATAAAGTATATTATAATATAATAATGTACACTGCATATAAAACGTAAAAATATAAGATTAAAAAATACAATATAAAATATATCTGCAAATATTTAGTCGATTACAATACAGCATAAAAGTACAACATAAAAAGCATAGTACTGCATCATATTATTATATATAAAATATGTACTAATATAATAGATAACACATAAAAATGTAAAATAAAGTATACGTGGATAAGATTTAAAGTATGTACTGTACATTTATATGAAATATCTAATTTGAAATGCAGTGGCAGGACGTCCATTCTTAATTTCGTAAGTCGAACTTAATTGGAAAGCAATTTTCTGACAGATTTTTGTTTGTATGACGAGTTATTCGTAAGTGGAGGTGTTCATAAATCGAAGTTCCACTGTGGCACCATATATTTCTTTGACACAGACAATTTTCCAAAATTTTCACTTTTTCCGCAGCATCCTTTAATGGCCGCTACAATTTGATGATAAAACCACTTTTGAACAATGGGAAACATTTTGGCGCTGTGTTGGGTAAACTGCTACATCAATTTCGACAGATTTTTTTCATAATCAAAAAGAACTTTTACAATTTCCTATGTTGCTGTCATCGTTTTACCTTCAGAAGGAAACAGTAATACACAAATATGTTCAGTAATACAGTTATTTGGAATATTTTTAAAAAGGTGGATATAATCAAAAAGTAAGTACAAGCCATTTTTAGTTATCCAAAAGTTTATTAAAAACAATGTCAAATTTTGAGAAATAAAATTGATGGGTCCTGTTATTGGTACATTTATATATAATTAATTAACTGTATGATTGCATCAACAATATATAATATTTTTCTTAAAAATGGTTGCCTCTAATTTTGTAACTGGGATTATTCAAATAAAAAGTTTGGTCAGCCATTTAAACATTTTACAATGATGCCCTCTATATTCATTATTTCAAATAAATATAATATATCTGCTGAACTGTAGAGAACTTTTAGGTTTTATCTTCATTAATCTTCCTCCTTCCACACATATCCAATACTATTCTTAGAATCCGCGATAGAACAAGACTTTTAACGCTTCGTGTCTCTACTTCCCTCGAAAAGAAATTACTTGCATAGGTAGATATGATGTATTTTACTAAAAACAGTATGAATTTTGTGTCAAGTAAGTTTACTGATCATCTTTTCCGAATTACAAATGATAATTCTCATTCAAGGAGGAGATGCCGTCAGAAATTCTCCTAAGTTCATTTCGGAAGAAATATGAACCAAGCCTATCTATGAAGGTAGAGACAAATAATGAATGCTGTGAAATAGGATAACTGTTGTGACATAGCAAAGTGTGATGTGAGTTTTATAGATATATATATGTGTGTGTGTGTGTGAATTACATAAAAAGGAAACTCAATTACCCCTTTCAGATGGCCATTTCAACCTGCTGGATTCTCTACCTGGAGCTCGACAATGCAAAAACGTTTTTTTTTTAAATGAATTCTAAATTTTCTTTTGTGGATCACATTTAATATTTTATATTATTAGGATCTAATGGGATCACTTACCCATGGATTTTTACACACATACAAACACGCACACACACACACACACACATATGTTGTGACTAAGTAAATGGTTAAAAAAATGACAAAACTAATATTGCGTATATTAAATATTAAGTAAAACAGAAGAGTAGTACACGACTAGTGAGTGTGTGTCGGTTGAACCAGCGTTCAATCTATTCGACTGTTCTTCCAAGGCCTTCTCTCCTACTAATCTTATAGTAGGCGGAAGTGTCCAACATACTCTTTAGAGGGAGGACGCCACATCGCGCGCGCACACACACACACACACAGAGAGGCACACACACACACACACACACACACACAAACACACACACACACACACACACATATATATATATATATATATATATATATATATATATATATATATATATTACTTTTTCAAACATTAGGTGCGGTTTCTTACACCAAAACAAGTACAAACTCCATTTAAACATATGCCCGAAAAACGCCCCCAAATTATACACGCAGACAAAATATTTATATCGGATGCACGCAGTGCATATATACACACACAAACACACACACAAACGTATATATATATATATATATATATATATATATATATATATATATATATATATTCACACACATACATTTGCATATAATACGTGTTTGTGTGTGCGGTGTATGTCATATTTCAACAGTATGTATCCGATATAAATATTAAGGCTGCCTGTATGATAATCGAAACTAATTTGATAAAGCGAACAAAGGAAAGGGCGATGATTAATGGCATGAACCTGTCAGAAATGGGTGGTGGGTGATTAGTGGAAGCGACATTCAATCGACTGCATCAAGAAAAATGAATGAATATCAGCTACGCACAAAGCAGAATGGTAATGGAACTGATCTGGCATTAAAAGCATCGCGTAAGAAATAAAAATCTACTGATGAAACGGATGACAAACACAAATAAAGACATTAATAATAAGTAGAAGCAGAAACTATAATAAGATAAAGACATGGTTTCTTGCGCAGTTCAATCAGTTATTTCTCATGTTCTGAAGAGAAACAATTTCTAAGACGAGCTAACTTGACACTTAATAAGATTATTCCTCTCGGGCAAACTCGTGGTGACGAGGTAACACGTAGAATTTATAAATAATGCTGAGTATCGAACCCGTACACATACGAGGTCTGATAAGAAGTATCGGGACTGGTGCTATAAAAAAGAAAACTAAAACATATAAAAATTAGACAGTTAATCACCTTCGAAAGAGTCCTCTTGATTCCACAAGCTTTATCCAGCCTCGTTTCCACTGATAGAAGCATTTTAGGAATAACTTTTTGGTAGGATGTGGAGCTGTGCCGTCGTATTCTCTTGGCTATTGAGCATCTGTCACGTCGGATTCTCTTGAATATGCTCGACATCTTGAGATCTTGTTTCTTCCAAATAGTATTTGCCTTCTGAAGAGGAAAGTGTTAGGGACGGGATCTGGGAAAATGCTGACTAACGGACTTGAGGGATATTGTACCAGGAGAAAAACTTCTGCACGAACTCGAAGATCAAGGTTGTTATTGTTGTGTCGTGGCACAATAGTAAAAATAAGAAAATCAAGTCGAAGTTGGTTTAAGGAACAAGTGTATTTAACATCACAGATACAAAGGTAGGAAACGGGTACTACTCAGCTAGGCAGTTGTAGTACCGTCGCTGCTTACCCCGCGTAGGTATTACTGGCACTATATATAGTGAGAACCGGTGTAATTCCCTTGTGTTAGAGGCCGGTGCAACAGTTATATACCATCATCACCAAACTGACCCCGAACTAGCAGTAAAATATGAATGGAAGCACCGTAACTTGAAAGACTGTTGTGCCTTAAACTAACACTAGACCTGAAATGGAACACGTACATACCAACCATTGTTAAGGAAGCAGGTAAAACTGCCAGTTCTCTGTACCAATCCAATAAGTATCTGACTACTCCTGCTACCCTCTACATTTACGAGAGCAAGATCAGGCCAAAAATGAAGTTGTTCTGTCTTATTTGGGAGGATGATGCTCAGACCACACTCTCCAGCCTTGATCGAGTTCAAAGGCGTCAAAGCCCTTGTGGGTGACGAATTATCCCCCGTCATTCAAACTCACTCCAACAGGGTGAGAGGTGGAATGGTGCAGGGATTTGGCAAACCTCTCGCTGCTTTGCCGCTACTTCCATAGAAGGTTCTCAGATAAACTACATTACCAGGTCTTGCCGAAGCAAACCTTCAAAGTAAGAACACATCATGCCACGTACATAGTAGCAACCGACCTACATTCTCTGCGTGTTCCATCGGTGTGAAGTAGGTTGTAGTCAAGCAGCTTCCTCCCGCGAACCACTGCCCTGTCGGACCGATTCTAAACAGAACATTTTCCCGATCACTAAAATCTAACCCTTTGCAAACAATATTTAAACTGTATTTCCCACTCGTCTACGCAAAAATAGCCTGCAAACATAAACTTCAACATCGGGTATTCCCCGATACTTGCATAGGTTGAACCACGCTGTAAAAAAAAAGACTATTGTCACTGATGGAACCTCTGTGGTGTCGTGGAACGACCACACACTACACACTTTCCGTTCAAGCAATGCTATAAACAACGAGAGTGAGCGAAAACGTCATAACTTTGAATGTATTCGCAATAGAGTTCAAGGTCAATCTGTGCCAGGCGGCTTCACACTGTGCACTTTAGCTTTGTTGGCATAGCAAATATATTGATATATTTTGATCTTATCTCTTATGTATTCATTCTCCTTCTCATTCACGACCCATATCTATCAATCAATCAATATATATATATATATATATATATATATATATATATATATATATATATATATATGTGAGTCCTTCGCTAAGCGGATTTCATTTCGTTCCCGTGAGTGTTTTATGCAGCCAACGTTCGTGTTTTCTTTTCAAACCAAGTCTTTCCTTTCATCTGTGTGTAAAGACGTTCTATCCCCCACCACCATATTAATTCCGTTATTTATTATTTTGAATGTAGTTGTGGACTCGACTACAGAAGTAGAACGACACAGCGTTTAGATGTTAGGATTAAAGAGCACGCGCCTGTTAAAATACTGAAAAAAAATGTTTCGTTTGGTGATACCATTCGAAATACATACGAGTCTTCTATAGAGGATCACTTGATAAATAATCTGACCTGTGCTATGAATTTTAGTGTGTGCTGATTCTCTGTTCTGGCCAGAGCACACTCGTTATTTCATCTGAAGTTATTGGAGACGCTGTTCATCAGGTCCAGGCGACCGCCTCTTTCTAAACAAAGAGCCTATTTGCTTGGCCTTGCGGTGTTGTGTCTCTAGCATCTTTGGTGTTATAACTTGTATTATTATATTTTTCCCTGTCCATTCATTCACATCATCCGCGACAGACTTTCTTCTCATAATTTGTTTCCCCGTTTAGAGTTCTGACGAGAGGGGACGAAACCGGTCGACTTGTGTTTTTGTTTTTGTTTTCAAATTTATCATGGCCTATAATAAAAACTTTCTTGCCTTTAATGTCATAATACGTTTTTGTACCGTTAAAACACACACACACACACACACACACACACACACATATATATATATATATATATATATATATATATATATATATATATATATATATATATATATATATATACCGGGTGTAACAGCAATTTTTTTTTCAAATCGTGTAACAGCAGGGGCTAATTGTCCATCCAATAAAAATTTTAATATCTAAAAAAAAAAAAAAAAACAATACACAAATACAGTCTCATTTTACAAGGTTTCAGCCATCTTGACACCATTTTTCGTAAGAATCACTGTAAAATCTTTTATTCAGCTGAAAAGAGAACAGGTTTAAATTGTTTTATTTCAGACCCTGTTGTCTTCATAAATGAGAAATAGTGTGAGAAAAAGATCATTAAAACCTTCAGTAATGGTACCAGCATCTATACTCTGACTGCCATCTTCAAATTCCATTCAAGAAGCATCAAGAGAACGGTGAATAACTGTAAAACGAGGGAACATTAGAGATGAAAACTAGATCAGGTGGTCACAATAAGAAGAGGGACAATCATTTCAACGTAGTTAAAGAAATCAGTTAGAAAAGATACAACTTCATTCATATGACTTTTGAAACATGAGAGAGTTCAACCTATGACAGTCCAATGAGCAGTGAAAAAAAGATACATCTTCAAATATTAAATAATTGTCGGACCCATTTCATATATTGTCATATTGAGATATGTTTCGTGAGCAGAAACGATCGATCGAGAAAACTCATCGGTGTGGGTTTACAAACAGTAATTCTGACTTTGCAAAGTAGACGCAAAATTGTGGCTGAATGATTAAAAGCATGTCAGATTAAATGACGGTTCCCATTACGGGTTATAGGATAGATTCCTGTCTGGGAATAACATATTATCTGTGAAATTTCTCGAACATTCAGGCCGGAAAATTTAATTAATGCTCTTTGATTTAAAATCATACTATTTACTTAAATAAATTATATCTATAAAATAACGTATAAACAGAAAATATATTAAATAATTGTCAGACTTAATCCATATCCATATATATATATATATATATATATATATATATATATATATATATATATATATATATATATTGCAGTATAAACCACAAATAGATGGGCTCTGTGATGGGGAACAAACACAAATGTGCCTGTGCAAGCTACTGCAAAAAGAGCTAGCCACCAAATCAGGCGGCCATATTGAAATGTATATACATTGGATGTATTTAAGAAGCAATTTTTCCATTTATACAAGTTAAAACCAACACAATGTAATTCTTAAGGATTTTTTTTCTTCGGACCATCTTTGGTTTCCGTTGAAAGTCTGAGTAATTAGCATAAGCGATAAAGTTTAAATTTTTACACCTTTGTCAATCCCTCTGATTTTTATAATACTGTGTTTTCACGTGTCTTGTTATTTTCAATGTAAACTAGAAGCATTAAGCTTAAACATCAACTCCACAAGAATAAAATTTTATCAAATTCAAAGAGAAATATATTAAATATATTTCATAAATAAAAATATATAAATTTAAATAAAACTTCACGAACGCAAACTGATAAGAGAAGATGTGATATAAAGAAATGACTAAAAGCATGATGGCAGCGAGTGTAAATTGATAAAATAATTTAAAAAAAAAAGCTGATACAGTCATTTTCAGAATATTATTTCAAAATGGCAGCTGAATACAGAGTTGATCGGAAAAACGACTATTGTAAAAAGGGAAATTTTAATAATTAGATGATGATAAGGCAAGTATTTCAGCACATAAACAATCATAGCTCTCCACAGCTTATCTGCGAATTGCTATGTTTCCTTTGGAAAGATATCTGGGTAATATCTCATTTCGAATTAAGAGATATTTTTCACATAGAGACCGCCACCCTATCAAAAAGGCAATATACAAACCGATTTAAAAAGAGATAAGTGGTGTAGAGGGGAAGAAATATGTTCATGCCTTTTCTAAGAAAAAATACATCTTCTACCAACTGTTCTCACAAATAGGAGTCACAATAAACATTTCTAAAGAAGAACGATGAAATTGAACTGGAATGAAAATAGTCAAATCCCGAATCCATTATAAAAGAGTCAGGATATGGAATTAATAAATGCAAAACATTTCAGATACTTTAGTATTTTAGTATATTTAGAATAGCAGATAAAGAAACTGAACATAGAACAGGCTTCGCTAAATTTAGTTTCACACAACAACGCAAGTTGCTACAGAACTAAAACAGTTAACGTTAAATTAAGTGTCATATTCATATATAGACTCGTCAGATTGAGGCTTCAATATAGATGGCATGCATGGCACAATAACTTGTTCGACCATATCTAAACAGTCAGCTATATACAGTCGCTCTTTCTGAACAATGTCTACAAATGATTTCGAGAAAATAAGACAATAAAGGCGTAATTTAAAGTAAGTTACATAATTTATTATCAAATAAACAATATTGAGTAAAGGTTGTTGTTGAGTTGTTTTTTTAGAGGACGAAACGAAGTTGTTAAAATAATTTGTTTTCTTTTTCTTTATTCATATTGTCCTTTTATAGATATATTTTACTTATATTTGAAACTTGAAACACATACACATACTTATATATACATATGAAATAATTAATAGTCTTTTTAATCAGATATTTAATATTACTATAAACTCTAATCCTGATAATTATTATACTCTATTATACTTAATAACGTGTGTGTGTGTATATATATATGTGTGTGTGTTTGTGTGTGCCAGTGCGCGCGCGTGCGTGTGTAAATTGTGTATTTGAGCAGAAATCCTTCTTTTATGCAAGTTTCGTTGAATACGACTGTTAAGTTGTGGTGGTTGAGGTTTTTATATAATTTCTCATAGGGTAGGAGAATTGTTTTCTTTTCGGGACCTAATTTAGATACAAATTTTCCGAATGTTTTGCAATTTATAACACTAGATGCATACATAAAACTATCCATATATTCCCTTAAAATTAAAATAAAATTCGTCCTAGACAATGATTATTTATAGCCGAAAACCCTTGGAAAATTTTACCACTTTGTCATAGTTTTTTTATATTTATAATTATTTTTTATATCTATCTATCTATCTATCTATCTATCCGAGTGTCATCATTATCTATCTATCTATCTATCTATCTATCTATCTATCTATCTATCTATCTATCTATCTATATATGTGGGTGCGCGTGTAAGTTTGTAAATATAAATATAAACGTCGCCACTGAAGCCAACATCAAGCGGCGACAGTTTGTTTCATGCTTAAAGTAATCCTTCGGCCATATATTTTGTGTTATGGCTCGTCTATTAATAATAATTATTTGTCACACACAAGACCGCGGGTACGGTTTTGGACTCTATCGATCCTAGAAAGGGGAGACTGAGCAGCTGTTGCCCATATATGGCAACGGTACTTCATTTTCGGCTTGATCTAGATCTTATAAAGGTAGAGGATATCACGAGGATTCAGTTATTTACTAGAGCGTTACAGCGTGTCCAGGAACGGAATGGGAGCGGTAGAATATTCCATAATAAATTTGATAAATTTACTATGTAATATTCTACAACTTACATCATCAAGCAAATCAGCATTCACATCATTTATCCTCCCTCGGTACTCACGTGGTATTCAAACGCTCGGCTCTAAGCTGTGACAGTTACAATCTTGTATATTTACTTATCTGCTACAAATGCGAGAAGGCCAATTATGGGAGATAAACCGGAACAGAGTTCCGTTTACGGTTCAATAAGCACAAGAAAAATATACGACAACAACAAAATCGTTCTCCGTACACTTCAACCAACTTATTCATAGCATCGACGATATCGGATGCATGCTTTGAGCGTCTTGTTTCGGGAACCAGGAGGAAAGAAGCAGAACGGATTTGAAGTATATCCTAAGAGTAAATTCCCACATGAAGGGACTAAACAGGAATTTGGGTTTATTCAGAGAGTACACTTTACACAAAATAAACATTATATAAACAACACCACACCTCGAATGACTAAGTCCTCCACCCACATTTTAACTCTAAATTTTAGCAGCCATCATCTATCTACTATATTTTTATGATCTATCACCTATGATTTTCCTCATGATTTTCCTTCATTAATAGAAGTATTAACCTGTACCCTGAGAGCTAGTTTCCAATCACCCTCTTTCATGCCATTGTTTCTATGACTCTGGATGCCTTATATATAAGATTATGTAGGGAATAGTAATGGTTAGAGTAGATACATATTAATCTTGTATATGTATTTATAACTTTACGTATATTGAGATTCATATGTTTGTGTGGTGGCTTGTGTATATTTACACAATGTTATGTGCACTTATGCAGGCATGTGAATCTATATATGTATACGCTTTCCCTCTCAGGTTTACCTTTATTTTTTTTATTTTATTTTTTGTATCTACTTTTTTTGTTAACAATAGTTTAACAAATTTTTTCCAAAATTTTAATCCATGTTTTTATCCATTGTTTTTTGTTGCTTCACTTGTTACTTTTCATTTGATTTTATTTAATAAAATCTTATTATTATTCATTCATTTTTTCCTCCTCATTCTTTTATCACATTATATTCTAACCACAGCCCATCATTCTACACTTGACAACTTGGTACGAAATTTTTTTGCTACAAATTGCTACACGCGAGACGTCTTTCCCCCTCTCCAAATTATAACACTCTTCATCTATGTTTACAATCTCACTCCCCAACACACACTGGTAATAATAGACCTGCCTAAATATTTTACACCGTTCAAAATTTTAAATTTAAGACTATTTTCATAAAAAGTTTCGCACATCGAATAATCAGTCAGAGATCGGGTTTTTTGCTTTCAATACGATTTCAACCAGAAAATACACCATCTACAAAAACAACTATCGGTGAGTAATCTCTATATCTCTGTTTATTCATCTGTCTGTTGATGAAAAATACAAGCGAATCCGAAAATTCCGAACATAAAACCCTTCTCTCCGTGCTTCATTTCTGTTATATATTTAATAATTAATATTTGATAAATGTTCATCGGGCTGATTATATTGGTATCCTTTCTCTTATCTTTGTTTTATTAACTAAACTATCTGTTTATATATATATATATATATATATATATATATATATATATATATATATATATATATATATATATATATATATATATATATATATATATATAATTATTTTTTATGAAAAAAAATTATGATATAGATATGTTATAAGATCACTACAAACAAAGCCATTTTGTTTCAACACCATCGGTGTCTTATCAAGTGATGTTGAAGATAAAAAAAAACAATTATATACTTGTATATATATATATATATATATATATATATATATATATATATATATCTTTTTGTGTGTGTGAGTGTGTGTGTGTGAGTGTGTGTGTATTTGATGATCGCAAAGGGCGTGAAACCCAGGGTCACGAACTAACATCAATGCAACTAAATATATTAGCTCTATCACTGATATTGACCGCTCTCCAATAGTACCTCGCATATATAATATATAAATAATATATATATATATATGTGTGTGTGTGCATATATATATATATATATATATATATATATATATATATATATATATATATATATAAAGAAGTCAGCACCCAAAGGCGACAGACTGTTTCATTCTAATCTCTTGAGGTGGCCTGATTATAATTGAATGTTGGATTCAATGTTCACTTTTATATTTACATACGCTCTATCTCTGATATTGACCACTTTATCCCATAAATATAACATACCTTCAAATTATATTTCTTCGTATATATATCTATATATGAAGAGAATCAGATGTGTATATCTGCATATATATTAATAATAATAACGCCTATTGGGATGCGTCAATTTTTTAATAGTCGTTATGCTCAGTTGCTATCTGGAGTAATAATTATTATGAACATAATATCAATATATCAATAATATGTTCACAATACCGAACTTTGACAGAATAAATGTTAATAATTATAAAATACGCTAAATAAATCTTAAAATTCAAAATTTAATACACCCAATTAAAACTGTGATATACTCTGAGAAAGAACGAGTTATCTAACGTGATCAAAAGTCTGAACAAGGCCAGCACGCTCAAAACATCTGTCATGATGACTTGTGACTTCGCACATAGCACGACCAACGACGGATTCCCAAAGAGATCTGTCTACCCAATTACACTCACAAGCATAGGACAATCCGTGTTATGTTTTTTTTAGAATCTTTCCAAATGTGTCGTGTGCAGGGATCTCCTCCGTCTGACCGATAACATAAAAGAGTCACCTTCCTGACAATTCGAACATGACACAAAAAATATAACTTATGCCAGTTTACATATTTTGTAATACCAAGTCGTTTCATAACACACGCGATCTTACATCTCTACAGACTCATTTCACTTATTACGTACGGATTGGCTTTATCTTTTTAGAGTCGCTAAGATTCCTGTTCCGTTTCAATGGTTGTCAAATTCAGAGAATTCTTTCTCCTCGAACCGATTTTTCTATTTTTATCCATACATGTTGCTGTTATTTTTTTTTCTTTCTCGTTAATTGTCTGGTAGCATTTCTCAGAGATACTCAAACCAATTATTTCAACGGAACCAACATAATCGCGTTCAAGTATGTCATTTTAGGACTAGGTGAAATGAACTAAGGCCCCTTAAGTAACAGCACTATGTCATTATCTGAACAAGAGTTACAGTTGGCTGAGACCATATTATTTCCTTTTTAATGAAGCTATACACATTCAATGAATGTCCTAGTACTATGAACCATTTTGTTTTATATGTCGTTACATTTTTGATAGATTTTTTTCAGTCTTTCTCTTATTTATATTTTTATCTCATCTTATGTAATTCCTTGTTGTTATTTATTTTTCGAATCTCCGCATTTCTTACCTTCTATTTTGCATACATTATTTCGTTTCCGGATTATATTTTTTCTTTCATCAATTGTCTACAAAATTAATCCTCTTTCTTTGTTCCTTAGGATGATACATTTTCATGTTTCAATCAGTTTCGCTACATTGATTTACGCACAACGTAGGAAATGTCTTAAAACAAGTTTTCTAAATGCTTTAAGTATGATGAAGTTAATCTGGAAAAATCGTTAGTAATCTTAAAAAAAATAATTTCTATAGAAACAAATACACACACACAAAAAAGAAATTATTCATCCAGAGAAAAATATGATTCATCTTTAAATAACTAACAATGGGTTAATAAGCATTAAATGTAAAATAAAAGTAAAACTTTATTTTCTTCTGTTTCAAACACCCCAACTACACACACGGCCACACACAGACAGACACACATAGGCACGCACGTAGAAGCACAGACACACAAGCATACATACAGACACACACTCATACGCACACTCGCATATATGTGTGTCTATATATGTGTGTGTGTACACACACACACACACACATTTCGTATTGAGAAAAATGTTAAAATTATCCTCCCTTCCGCTGTGCGACGATTGACCAGAGGAAACATATCTGATATCAAATGAGTTGGGTTTCGATCCCGGCTTGAAGAAATCGCACGTCGAACCACAACAAAGAGCTGCGAAACAGTCCTTCTGTGTGTGTGTATCTATATATATATATATATAAATAGTATATATATATATATATATATATATATATATATATATATATATATATATATATATATATATATATATATATATATATATATCCAGGTAAAATTAGAACAATGGAGTATAAATCTACTGTCTGTAACAATTAAGTTAAAATAAGGCTCAATACAAATAGAGATATTTATTTTAATATATATTTATATATATATATATATATATATATATATATATATACACACACACACACACACACACACACATACATATATATATATATATATATATATATATATATATATATATATAAAATGAGGACAAATGGAGTATAAATCTACTGTCAGTAACAATTAAGGCTCAATACAAAATAGTGGTATTTATTTTTTGGTTTTAATATCATATATATATATATATATATATATATATATATATATATATATATATATATATGTGTGTGTGTGTGTGTGTGTGTGTGTCTATGTATTTATGTATGTGTGTGTGTCTGTGTATTTATATGCGTCTCTGATGTAATAACTGATTCATGTAGCAAATTATTTGTGTTGTTTAATATAAGTATTTTGCGAGCGTCAGTACGAACAACTTTACTTTCTCCTGTTTCAAACCTGCATACACACACGTGTACACACACTTGCAGCCATATGCCTGTATGGGTGTATGCGTGAGTGCATATATATAATAACAGAATCATGTAGCAAATTATTATTGTTTAATATATTATAAGAATATGTATGACCATTTCAAAGCGTAATTACCAAGAGAATTTTATTAAGTCCATCCTTCGTATAAACAAATCTACCAGTCGTCCTTGCATGGAATATTGTTGGCATATATGGTCTGGTCGAAATGCAAGGAAGGATATGTAATGTGTGCGGTCCTGACTTGGGGTCTCAACACCAATCACTTTCTCATTGACGTAATATGATATCCCTCTGCCTTTTCTATAAATATTTTCATGTCATCTGTTTCGGCGAGCTATTTTAAAAGGTGTACTAGCTGCATGGATTTTAGCGTTCTAATAGGTTGGCATCTCGGTCCCACATATTTACTGTCGTAACACTTAAATATAACCGCCTCTTCTATTCCAACACCTTCGCTCGCATTTTCTGGCAGTGGAACTCCCTTCCATTTACTTGCTTCCCTGATAACGATAATCTTCAAAAGCATAATTGTAAATTAAATTTTTCATATAACAAAAACAGACTATCATTATTGTTTTGTCCGTGTATTGTTTGATATAAGGAAATGTAATTGCCATCTTTGATAATGGCTTATGTAAGCCGAAAGTTTAGATTGGATTTAAACATGTATAAATATGGTGATTTCGTTTTGTCTTTCAATGATAATGTTATTAAGCTTATCAGACAATATGAAAGGAACTTACTTAAAATAAATAGGCAAAACATTATATTATTTAATGAAACATGCATCAATCAATCAATATATATATATATATATATATATATATATATTATAAATTAATTGATTTAAAATATTTTAAACACAGTTCTAACCATGTTTCAAAAATGGAAGCTAAAAGCCCCGAATTTAATTTTGTAATTAAATTAAAGACATTAGTTCCATTTCATCCTCAAGCGAATTTTGGAGTAACTTTTTAAATTACTGGGTTTTAAAGACAGCTAAAATCATCATTCACGTTTCCAAGGTTACAGATAAATCCACTTTCCCTGGACAGGGGTGTCTGCGTGTTCATCATGTCTTTATTTTGATGTATCAGTTATTAGTTACGTTTTAGTAGGGGGTAAGGATGTATTTTTCAATGAAATCTAACATCCGTTAAATGCATGTCGTCTGGATTTTTTTTTAAATTTTATTGTTAACGGCAAAAATTCTTACGGCATTTTTTTCTATTTGTATATTTAAAGATTTTTGTAGGGTGTTTAGGTTATTATACGTCTTATTTAACTACGATTTGAAATATTTTCACTTTTAATTTTTAATATACTATATTTCTTTAAGAACAATTAATGCTCTGTAAATTTGCACTGAGCACTATTTTGTAAAAAATAAAAATATCTATATGAACACCGGATTACTTTTTTTATATATATATATATATATATATATATATATATATATATATATATATATATATATATATATATATATATATATCATTGCCACGAACCAAACCCGGCTCTAACTGCAACAATTTCATACTAAAAGGAAAGAACAAACTATGTCACTAAAAAACAACAGATAACGAAAAACAAGTTATATATAGGATTAACTGAAGGATTCTTGAAACACAAAAACTACGCACTCAAAACATCATTTAACAAGAGTAAATACGCATAAAGCACAACCCTTCCTAATTATATATGAGAAATTAAATACAAAAGGAAAAATACACTATAGTTCACATGTAAATTTATAGAAAAGTATCAACCCTCAACAATAAATCAAAAAAATTTATACTTTGTCTGTAGAAGGAAATAACTATAATTACCTTTCCAGACCAACTTTTTTACTATGGTACAAGAAATTATAAAACTAAAAATGAATATTTTAAAACATCTCCAAGACAAATACAAACATGTGCCCTATAATCAATGCAGATAATGTAAAATATTTTAGGCATTACAAATCCTTTAATCAAAACAAATAAGATAACCAAGTCATTCTCAAAAAATAAAATTAAAATAATTAAATAAAATAATTAACAAATTAAATAAAATAATAAACGAATTAACAAACTACAACTACAGTCATAACCACAACTGGACAAATGTAATAACCATAATCAACAACAAATATTTTATGAATAAATAGAGAATACCCTAAATAATCTATAATAAATAGTGAGCTAAAAGTTAACAAACACACTATACAATAGCTACAAATAAGTGCAGCCTTGTCCACAATTAATGCCACACAACAGAGTCATTTAAAATATAGCTGTTGCTGCTAACCGAATAATCGTTAGGATAATACAATAAGCCGGAAATACTTTTCCATGCTACCCATAATGCTCCATTGTATAGTATATATATATAAATAGTGGATTCACCACAAACACATGACCTGAAGATTGTGTTAAATCAATAGACGGACTGCTGCCACTCGGTGTTGACCTAAGTGCCCACAATATCATATTTAGTGTAAAACAACAAACGACTTTCTCATGTGCTTCACATCTAATCGTTTGTCATCGAAATGCATCTTCAGGTAGCAATTGCACTTTTCCACATAAATAAGGATAAGAAAATGGTCATTTCCACACAGTTCTAAACCAATATCCAAACGAATTTTTGTGTTCAAGTGACTATTGCTAAAATGGCGTATGTGCCGTTTGGACTAACATTAAACGCACTGAAATAAAAGTAAGATTGACTTGTCTTTCTCGAAATAAAACGGATCTTAATGAGTTTCAGAGATAAATTCTGATTTCGGGTGGGCAACTAATTTGCGAAGCATCATCGTTTTCATCTGGCGTCGCTAATGTAGAGGATGTTTTAATGGATAAACCAATTATAACATGTTATTAATCTACGCCTTCTTAGCCTCACGTTTTCCAATGACATGAAGTGGACCGACTATATCGAATCAACTGCTACGTCTACATCTTGCCAGAAAGTGTTTTCTCGTTAGAATACATCTTGCACATTTATAAATCTTTCAGTCGTTCCCGATTTGAATGCTTTTGCTCTATCTGGTCTGATGCTCCTGTTCTACAACTCGAGATTCTTGACAAAATTCAAAGAATGGTTTGTAATGTGATTGGTACCAACCAGGCCATTATACTTTCTCACTGACGTGATGTGGCTTCCCTCTAC
Source organism: Acanthosepion pharaonis (assembly GCA_903632075.3). Classification (NCBI taxonomy): domain Eukaryota; kingdom Metazoa; phylum Mollusca; class Cephalopoda; order Sepiida; family Sepiidae; genus Acanthosepion; species Acanthosepion pharaonis. The sequence continues at coordinate 642,397 of CAHIKZ030005074.1, forward strand.
CTTTTCTACAACTATTTTCATGTTAACTGTTGTAATGAGCTTTTTAATCAGGTGCCCGGTCTAAATGAATTTAAGCGTTAGATTAGATTGACAACTAGGTCTCACGGTTTTACTGTTGATATAGCTAAATGCAACCAACACTTCTACTCTAACATTTTCCTTTCTCGCATTGCTTACTAGAAATCTCTTCTGATTTGTTGCTTTCCTTATGACTAAAATCTTCAAAAATATTCTTGTAGCATACCTACAGACAATAAAAGTAATGTTTCCATTCACATAAATACAATAGTAAATACTGTATGTTGGTCTGTAGTTGGAGATTCATTGTGAAATTTCCTTGACTCACTTCTACCAGTTGACTAGTATTTCTACTCGCCGCTGGCGTATCTTATATGTGTTGTTTTTGTCCTAAGTATTATGGTCGTGTGATTATCGTATTCAATAACCTTCCCTAGATTGCAACAAATATAAATGCAATGTCAATCGACATCGTCATCTTGAGCCCTGTTCCTTTAGTGTCCTTTTCTTAAACATCCGCACTAAATTATTCTCAATCGCATTCACTCTCCGTGTTTTAGTGGTATTATTGTCTGGATTGCGGAAAAACGATTAAAAATATACTGTTTCGATTCTTTTAATTACTCGGATTTAAATAACATTATTAATTAAGATATTTTTCGCTTTTAATTCAATAAGTGCAATTATATACTTAAATTAAATTAAAAATGTTTTTAAAAAAAGTGCTTAAATGCTTAAATTAAATTAAAAAAAAGATTAAAAGTTTAAATGCAATCAAACTCAATACAACCAATGTTAACTTACTTCTTCAACCGTTGATAAAACTCTTTTTAGGTTCTACTCGGCTCACATTTGTTTATCGCCACGCACATCTTAACATGTCCAAATCTATAAAATTCCGTGCCTTAACTTAGTCCATCCGTTCATCACCTACACACTCTATTCATACACTGACGGATCGAAACCAAAATTTTGACAGAAGTACAAACAGGTAAGTTAGTACAAAGTGCTGTTGGTTTTACTAAGTTGCATAGTATAGTACAATTAAATTTCATTCATTTTTTTTTTGGAAAAATTAAAAGTTTAATTATTTAACATATAAAATACCCCACTGTTTAAAAAAAAAAACAGTCTAAGCAACAATATTAATACTGTGAAGATTTTAACACGCCTCAGCATGTTGCAAAAAAAATATTGGTATATATGTACAGTGTGAGATGGATAAATTTTCGAAATTTTATATTTTTTTCATTTCGCGCTTGAGCAGTGTTTTAATTTCGTCGACTGAACAGTATAGTAGGGTCAGTTGGGCACTGTCTGTGAGTAAAAGAGCACCATGATGCAATTCACTACGTCAGAACGTGCTGTACTGGTTAATCTTTTCTATATGGAGTAAGCAGCTCAGGGATTATGCGGTCAGTGCTCTCCACAACTTAATATACATTGTACTCTTAGGGTTTTTTCGTTATTTCACCCAATCTTTCTTCTTCCATCCATGAATTCACTCTTATTAAGTAAGTTTACTCACTGCTTTCCTTTATCCCTTCAGCCTTAAATATGACCTCGGAATATCACGTTCTCCCGACTCCTTTACTACTTTTTGTGTCTTCGAGCTTTCTACAGTCTCATTCTCTTGTTCTTGTAACGGGATTCACCCAGGGTGGGTTGAACCGGCTCCAATTGAATGAACCACATCGCGCGTCAAGGCCATCCACCTCCATCGATCGGCAGCAGAATCGACGGCATAATCGAGCCATTCGCGATACCAGTACAGACCCCGAAAACGCGAGGACCGGACATAAGTTCCATATCTGCTTTGACCGTTGCGAGCCACGTCTTGAGTTGACCACCTCGGTGCTTCCTTCAACCAGTGGGTGCGTTTGACGACACCAGTTTACGGACGGACGGACTCATCACCAGGCCGCTGCAGCACGTGGCCGAACCACCGGAGTCTCCTGTTAAGCAGAGTTTCTTCCTGGCCCATCATGTTGCATCTGGAGCGGATGGACGAGTTGGGGATCCGGTCGGAGAGGCGCACGCGCAGGATACGGCGGAGGCAGTAGTGATCGAAGACCTCAAGCTTATGAAGATCCTCTCTGCGCAGTTGCCAGGTCTCGCAACCATATAATCTCATTCTCGTTGTAAGTATAAGCGTTATTTTTGTTTCCGTTTTCTGTAAAACTTCATCGTTACAAACATGTTCAACCCATGCAATTCTCGGCCTCTTTCTGTAGAACCACATCTCTGTTTCCTCAAATCTATTCTTCATCTGTGAAGAAATTGTCAAACATCCCCTGCTGTAGAGTATGACTGATATTCCGTTCGCTTTTCTTTGTTAATAACGAAATTTCCATGATTCCTAATACTTTGTCTCGCATTTGGAAGACATCGTTAGGATTTCGTTTTCACGAAAGGTTTGTTTGGTTTAGTTTGATTCACAGCATATATTATGTAATGCCGACAAGATTTTTATTGCTGGTAATTTTTTTTTTGTTTTTTAATGCATTGCTGGTAATAATTTTTTCTGCAAAAATTCATTGCTGGTAATAACCTTTTAGAAAAATGTATTGATATTATTAAAACCTATTTTTACACTTTCATAGTGTTTCGGCTCTAGTTTGGAGTCAACTATTTACGCATATTTGGGACCTTAACAGGTGCTACCACCACAGGCCAGTCTGGAACTGGGAACACCAGCAATTCAGAGGTTGTTCCACGCTCCTCAAAACGTCTTGAGCAGAGGCCTTGCTGTTGGAAGTAGTTTATCGTCTTACACAGGATTCCCACTGTTAAGTCACTTCCCAGATATTACAATTTCGCTTCATGCTTGATTTTGTCATCTCTAATTCTTGGTTCAAATCTGGGGCTGTCCTATTTGTCACAACAATTCATTGTTGTCTACTAATTGAGGATTAGTCCTCTTATCTCGCTTTCTTTAACCCTTTCTTTAGCAATTTCTAAAGTATAATTTCTGTGTCTGCCATCAACAATGTGTCATTTACCTGTCTTCATAATTATTGTAAAGAATTCTTAAAGATCGTTCTCCACTTTTCATACGTTTTGTGTTCGTTTCAGTTTATAGATTCCACTGTCGTAGTATCAGCCATTGCACCAAATAACCTTTCAGATATTTTGGGGTATAACTCACATTATTATTTAAATAGACTGCAACATTTTTACTTCCTTCCCGGAGTATATGTCGAATACTCGCTATCTGTTGTTGTCGGTGTGTTTATCGAAAGAATCAGCACTGACCTGTGTTACGTTACGACCTTCAAACAACTTCTCACCTGGTACCAGACAAATATTGAGAAGAGTTGAGAGCATTTCACTTTGTTGATTTCTTGCGAAGAACATGGTCACGAATGGAAAAAAAAAGTATCAGTGGTATCAAGACACAAAAATAGAACATTTATCAGTTTCTGTCTTTTCAGATGAATCATCTTAGGTCTCATAAGGAAACGAGGAATTTACAATTTAACTGCGGAAATTGACAATTACACGAAATCTTCATTTTTATTTATAAACATATAGTTTACGTTTAAAAGTTCCACCTCATGCAAGGCGGGAATGCCACTAGTACAAAATTGGGGTTTACAAGGGGGGGGGAGGTGAGAGTATAGAGAGGATTGAGGAATGGAAAAAAATGAACAGGAATTAAGAAGATAGAAAATAGCGATTGACTTTGCATTCAACTTTTTGAAGATTGTTGTTATCAGGGAAGTAATTAAAAGGAAGTGGTTCTACAGGAGAAGTTCGTGGAATGAAAACTGTTGGAGTAGAAATGGCAGTTGCATATTTTAAACAGTAAATTGGAGGGAATTAGATGTCAATGAAGTGGCACCCTCATTTATTGATAAAATAGTTAAATGCAACCATCAGATCTCCTCCACACACACACACACACACGCACGCGCACACACACACACACACACACACACACACACACACACACACACACATATATATATATATATATATATATATATATATATATATATATATATAATACAATAAAATCCCAAATCACCACTGAGGAAGAATAATATTCTTCATATGAGGCGATTTGGGATTTTAATATGTGTTAATTATTTGCTCTGTAATAATGAATAATTTCAGCTATTTTTTTTGATCAGTTTTAATATTTTATATTAAGAGGATCCACTTGGATTATATACCAATGGATGTATTACCTTTATATATATATATATATATATATATATATATATATATATATATATATATATATATATGATAGATAGATAGATAGATATATAATAACAACAACACTTGATAACACACCAGAATTGTTGAAACAAAATGGGTATTTTTTGTTCTTCAGGTGATTGGAACGTCGATCTGAACCCTTTATTTCGCTCACTGCGGTAGTGCCATATTTAATGGATATCGTTATCAGTTTCTCCTACCCATATTTAATGGATATCCGGGTATTGAATGATACGTTTATGAATTTGTGTTGCCTGGATTCTGAAGATGACGTTAATCAACTAAATGACTTAATTCTTTGTCTCCTGTTTCTCTCTCTATATATATATATATATATATATATATATATATATATATATATATATATATATATATATATATATATATATATATAGGAATCTAAATGAAATAATAATATAAAAAAACACGAAAGAATATTAATCTACAACCCAGTGTCTGAAGATTTTAATTTTTTAATATTTTTTTATTGTTCAAAATTATATATATATGTGTGTGTGTGTGTGCTATAACTTATCTTAGTGTGCGCATGTGTTTGTGTTGCTGCCTCTGCTTTTATTATCTTAAACAGTGAAATTAATAAAAATTAACCTAGATCGAGAATACGTACAAAAGAAAAATGTGCCCCAATAGGAATCGAAACTGTATACACATTTTTTTCCTCAAAGAAACTATTCCTATTTTCTCGTATAAATATGGGTTATACTTTCGATTTCTGTTTTGGTATAATTTTTCTTTTACCCTCTACTCCGAGTAGCTCTTGGGCCTTCTACGAAGTGACAATCATTATTAAAATAGAACATCTCATTCTAGATCTCATGTTAGATCTGTTTTCTGAATTTATGGCATGAGGATGTCTTATTAATTACACCATTTATATTCGACTATTGTCCTCATCTTTTTTCATCACAACGTTTCGGTCTTTGTGCCCTACAGTCTTTCTCGGGTGTATTTCAATCTGGGAAATGTCCGAATTCCGAACTCTACCCTTTATTTAATATATGGGGTTAAACTTTTGTCCTTTCACTTCTCTAATTCTTCTGTTATTTAGTACTAGTTTATTATTGCTCGTCTTTTTTGTTTAGTTTATTTATTTATTATATATTTATAATAAGTTATTTAGTTATTTCGTTTCTTAAACAACAAGCTTTAAGCATATGACTTCTCAAATTAAAAATTTTAAAACTTAATGATATCTTTCTTACACATTGCTTCTGCACAATTCTCTCGCGAACCTTGATAAAGTTTCTCAGGTTACGGAATGTGTAGTTATAGAAAAGTGTTACTTTTATCTCTACACGCACACACCAACAAACACACAGACACGCGCACACACACACACACACACACACACACATATATATATATATATATATATATATATATATATATATATATATATATATATATATTTAGAGGGAGAGAGAATATCCATAGGTAAAACAAATAGGGGACATTATGCTCTTTATGTCGTGTTCTTTAAGGACGTGAGCGATCATGGCTCGCCATAAATCCCTCCATTCCAATCTCTGCTCTGCTAAGCATTTACACATTTTCGTCTGGCTCTCTTGCTTTCAATAAATATATGACTGTCAAAATTTTTGATTAAATAAATATGGCAGTGTCAAATTTTCAAATCTTCCGTCCTCATTATGTGGACGAGACATTTCAGCTGCCTTTCTGATTTTAATTTTCTGTGTTCTTTTTTCCCCCTCTTCCATAGAGCTTCCTCGTTGATTACATGCTCCACATAGAGTATTCTCATCATCCTTTTGTAAAACCTTATATCTCATGCCAAATCTCTTCTCTACGTCTTTAAAAAATGTCCAGCATTTATTGCCATTGAGGAAAATTGATATTGCATAGCAGTTCACTATTTTTTTTTCTTCTTATAACTTAGCCTCGTATTGGGAAGCCATCGTTTTTCTATTGCTGTTCGCCTTCTAATTTCGACATTCTATATTCAGCCATCTGTTAAAACACTTTGCAAATATTTAAATTTTTGCTTTTGTTTTATTTTGACATTTCCAAATTGTGAGTCACATTTTGTCTTTTTCTTCTTGCATACAACCATACCATACTATTTGTACATGTTTTGGGCACCTCGAGGCGGTGCAAGCTTGTTTCGCTAGAACAATTACGACTGAATAGAGATTTCGATCCTCACTGATATCCTATATTTTCGGCCTTCTGCCACATCAAAGCTACGCCGGAAAATCGCTATACGCACGTGCCTAAGTAGTTAGAACGTCTGTTTTCCGATCATGAGACCCTGGTTCGAACCTAACCCGTCTTTATTAGTCTAGAAGCGTGAGACATAATTAGAAGGTGATTGATAATTGGAGTGTCAGTGATAAGGTGCAGAGGAAACTATATAGGAACCGTCAATGTTTGTACTAGCCTGAAGTTATAAAGTCATCGTGGCAGACAGTTTGAACATACTGGCATTGTTCAGACTGTTGATCACGCCAAATAATGTTCCCTCTCCCAGAATCTGTAACTAATATCTGCTCAGCTTATTTGTCGTATAAACACACAAGTAGTCTCCGTGGGTATTGAACAAACACAAATGCGCCTCAGCAGGCGTCTGCAACTGAGATTGGCTAGTGCCAGATGCGGACAGGTACACTCGGATTTGAAGAACCAGCCATTATCTATTTTACAAACATACATCCCAGCGTATAATTGTTCGTCCCTCCTTTCTTCACATTTTCTTTTACTGATGTATCATCACGGTCAATCGTAAAATTTATAAAAATGAAAACATTAAAATTTGGATATAGCTACGAATTTATTATGGTCATTATTGTTACTATAGTAAATATAAAAATACGCAATTGCTTCAAAACGCATACATGCCCCATTCCAAAGAATGTCGTATAAAATGGTTACCTCACTTTCTTATCTTCCATTGCCAGAATCTGAAAAAAAATATTGGATTGTCAATCTTACAATTATATATATATATATATATATACAAAAATCCGAATATGCAATTATGCTGTTTTAATGTGGTTTCAATGTCGACGTCAGACGTTTCGGTCTAGTAGACCCTCTTCAGGACATAGTTATTAAAACATAATTAACATTAGACGATATTCAAGTCAACATGAAAAGAAATTTTGAAGATCAGCGTTCCGTTTCGCAATGCGATCACGTCGGCGTCACGTAGGCGATGTATATATATATATATATATGTGTGTGTGTGTGTGTGTGTGTGTGTGTGTGTGTGTGTGTGTGTGTGTATTGAATAAATGAGAAAGAACAGTAAGATTTAAAAGACTTCTTAAGTATTTTATTTAAAAAAATTAGTGCTCAACACAATTCTGTAGAATTTAAAAATATAGTTCCATCGCTACACAGAAATTACCATGTTTCCAAAAACCGCTTAAAAATTAAAACAGATCTAGGGATTTTAATTTAATTTTATAATTAAATGTAAAGTTTTAGTTTCTGGTTTTGAAACATGGTAATTCCTATGTAGCGATGGGACCATATTTTTGAATTAGTAAGTTTATAATACAAACACACACACACACACACACACACACACACACACACACACACACACACACACACACACATATGTGTGTATGTTAATGCGTTCCAAAACCTTAGAGAAAGACATACAATCATAGAGATAACAAATATAATATTAAACCCTATTCATCGGATATATATTTTTATCATACCTGCACAGACGCACACACCTGTGTGGTTCTACATACGGAGGATGAGATTACGATGTCTGTAACATGTAAGCGACTAGGAAGCTGTATGGAAGATGGAAACAAAAAGAGACAGTGGAAGCAAATATGGGAGAAATATTTTAACACTTGAGAAATTATCATCGAATGCTCAATTTAATACGAGATCTTATTTTCTCAGCAAAATCTCTGAATGTTTAGCATTTGGATTTTAAACAGTAACATCACTACAAGTGGAAGTTAAAAATAAGACAATAAAAGACTACAATAATGTATTTATTTTGTAATATTTACAAAATTATGGCCGTAGTGGGGAAAGTAGTGGGACTTGTCTTCATTAGCTATCCTAGTCCTACTTAATCCGAATGACGATCCATTCATTCATTACAATTACACCAAAAAAACTCATCCATCACCCCTCAATCCTGAACATACCACTATACCGCATATTCACGGGGGACTTACTAAACATCCCATGACATGGAAATTTCAAAGATTATAATTTACAAAATATATAAAAATTTCATGATACATGAAATGAGGGTGGGGGGTGATAAAAGACTTGAAGAATAGGGCGACTTCTTTACTTCATCAAAGACGGAAAACTTAGTTAATAAAATTACATAATTACATATTTAATTTTTTATTGCACAATTTGAATTATGAAACTCTTCCTATTTGCTAATACCCCCCCTCAAAAAAAAAAGGATATGGAAATACTGAAATGTTTGGTTGAGGGTTAATTCCTTAAGCATATATTATATTATTTACTTCAGAAAGTCTTAAATGATCCAGTTATTGATTGTGCACACCAATTCTAAATCCTAAGAGGACGTCTAATTCTCTAAAGATTGCAAAAGATAAATTGACCCTTGAGAACACCCTTCTTGTCTTTCAAAACTTTTTTGTTTACTCGCACAATTCACTTTCTGAACGTATTCAGACTTACGGTCACATCAGGCTGAAATACGATCACAGAGGTTAAGCATCGTCAACATTAGTCAATACTTAGATGGGTGACCGCATGGGAATACCAGATGCTGTAAGCTTAGATATGCGGATGGTGTAATGGATAATGGCTCAGAATTGTAAGCCGTGTTCCAATTTCCTTTGTTTTTTTATATTCACTTACGCAAAAATAAGTTTGAGAAAGCTATGAATCCAACTATTCCCCTTTAGATAAGGGTAAAATAGTAAGACTTGTGCCAATAAACAACTATAATCTTCAAAAACTGCTTAGTATCTAAAAAGAAATATATACTGCTTTAAAAAAACCAGCAATGGGTTGAGAAGCTGTAGAAAAACGTATCAACTGATATTCATCTTCAATTGTTACGCTCCCTGTATAAGTTCAGGGTTACTCTAACAATCGTCTAATTTGTGCCGTGTCCCTACAGAACGTTAGCGATTCTGGCTCTCCACGATTTCCTATCTCTTGTAGCTCTTAGTAAACCATGTCTTTGAGCTGTCTCTCTATTCAAATTCAAGTGTACTTTTTATTTCCATTTAGTCTAAGACTTTTTTGTTTCTTAGATGTTTCGTCCATACGGTTTTCAGCATTCCTTTGTAGAACGACATTTCTGTTGCATCTAATCTATTCTTCGTCTGTGAGGAGATTTTCGCAATTTAGGAAAAAATGTTCAAGCATAAGAGACATATTTTTTTTTATATATTCAATAAAACATGTTTAAAAGAACAATTGCTACCTAATTACTCTATATATATATATACATACATATACATACGTACATATATAACTATATATATAACTATATATATATATATATATATATATATATATATATATATATATATATATATATATGCTATGTGTCTGTGCAGATATGACAAAAATATATATCCGATAAATAAGGTTTTGCATTATATTTATCTCTGATTTTGTGTATTTCGCTAATGTTTTCTTTTGCAGTTAGAGCATTTTTGTGAAATTTTGTCTCATTTATGCATTTTCAGTCTTTCTATGATTTTGGCATTTTTTGTACGTATTTAAATAGGTATTTTTTTTATTATTTCCTTATTATTTTATTTAAAAAGTTAATAAATTCTATTTCCAATTTAAAACCGCTGTTTTGTCGTAATTTACTTGTTTCACATACATTTTCTTTCTTCTTCCGTCTGTAACTTTTGTTCCTATTTGAACTGAATTTTTTGCCATTACTTTATTATAAATAATTTGATATATATTATTTCCAATTTTTAGTCTCTGTTTTGTCCCCGTCTTATTCATCTACAAAAGTTTTTATATATATATATATATATATATATATATATATATATATATATATATATATATATTGTTTATTCAGTCATTCTTCACTAACATTTTCTCATTTTTGTACCTACTGTATAGATTTCTTTCTTTTCGTGTCATTTTTATAAAATGAGCTAATATATTTTATTTCAAATTTTCAACCACTGCTTTTTTTTATTCTAGTGGTGTTTTGAACTTCTTGGCAAATAAGAAAATATACAATAAAAATCTATAATACATATATTAAAGCCTACATGGTAATTGAAAAGTAACCCCCCCATTTTAAAGTACTCATAATTTATTTATTAACCATATTTTTTAAAAGAAATGGAATAAAGGGAAAGCGTTTAGCATGAGGTTTTATTTAAAATTCGATATGGCTATATGAGCTTGCTACCAGTTTCTCGAATCGCCCAGGAATCGCGTCAATTGATTTCATCAGGTACACTTGTGGTATGGAAACCACAACATCTTGTATTCGCACTTGAAGTACTTATAAAAGTCTTGGTTTGGTATATTAGATTTGCTCCTTTAACCAACCCTAAAGAAAAAAAGTCGCAGATTGCTAATTCAGGACTTCTGGCTGGACACTCTTACGTACAACAGGGAGTTACATTTCAATCACACTGTAGAAGAAAAACATCACATGACCATTCGGTCTTTTGGTTTGATTACAATATAGTTGTAGTGTTGATTTCTAAGATAACTTTATTAACCAACTACTATCTTGGACCAAATTATTGAATGACCAGATGACGTATATTTGTCTGTATTTTATTGAATGTATTGTATATTTTATTCTACACCAGAAAGTTCAAACCCTGTCTACGTAATCCTGCATATTCCTTGTGTTATGATCTAGAAGTAGGAGGAGAAATATTTGGATATAGTGATAGATAGAAAAAGAAAAGGAATATGAAAAACTGATGATGACAATATTTTGTGACAGTAAATTAGAATATGGAACATTTTATTCTTGGGTGTTTCGTCGTTTTTCTTAGATAGACTAAGCTAGATGTGACGTGAGTGATAGTAGAAAAAAGATGATTGTTTAATAAAAAGTGACTACCGCTTTTATATTTATACAAGCTTTAACATTTATAATTTATAACTTTGATAAATAAGTAAAAATAGAGTATCTACTCAAACATGAGTATAAATTTACAAATAATGTTTAAACAAATAAATTTGAAGAAAACCGGCTGATTTAATCGGTTTCCCAATATATATATATATATATATATATATATATTGTGTATATTTAGGCAGCAATTTTTCATTAATGCATGTTTCATTAAATAATATAGACAAGTTTTGTTTATTTATTTTTAGTAAATTCCTTTCATATTGTCTGATAAGCTGAATCACATTATCGTTGAAAGACGAAAGGAAAACACCATATTGATACATGTTTAAATCCAATCTAAGCTTTCAACTTACACAAGCCATTATCAAAGATGACAATTTAAATAAGTCAAACAACAACGGACAAGACAACAATGATAATCCGCCCTTGCTGCATGAACATTTCAAGTAACGACAAACTCATGTATACGAGACGCGGAAGCGAAAATCGCGTCGCAGCTCGTGACGTTACACATGATCACGCTAGTGTGAAAAGGAGAAGTATTAAATATGGGAAGCCGTTGGAATAAACCAGTGGCTTCTGTTATAAATTATTGGCATTTAAGGATATTTGTGGAGATTTCGTAGTTTATTTTGTTCAGGTTAGTTTTCAACTGTTTTATGCATAAAGCTTCAAGGTTTTTTTTATTTTTGTTTATTGTTTTCATGTTTAAGTATAATTGTGTTGTCAACAAGGATTTTCAGGAAGTGAATACGCGGGCAGGTGATAATGTGTTTAAACTTATCAGACAATATGAAAGGAACTTACTTAAAATAAATAGACAAAAAATAAATTTAAGATTCATTAATATATATATATATATATATATATATATAAAAGCATCCATATCTTCGAGATCAAATATTATTTAATTGATTACCACTGGGTCGTTTGGATTAGACTTGGACCCAATACCTGAAGCACATAAATCAAATGACGCCTTTCACAGACGCAACTTCGTGCAGGATATAAAATGGGATGACCATTCAATACTGAATAAAAGATGAGACCTTAGGTGGGCAGGCCATGTTGTAAGCATGGATGAGCATAAGCTTACAAAAATGGTGCTGTATGGACAACTACCAAACTCCGAGCGTTCAGTTGGACGTCCATTCTTACGCTACAAAGACAAATTGAAAGACAAATCGAAACATCTCAACTTTGATCTGAAAACCTGCGAAGCCCAAGCATCAAACTGAAAGGAGAGACGTAAGACATGTTTTATTAAAATAAAGG